>CAUYON010048582.1:0-35623 GCA_963573935.1 Arctocebus calabarensis
AACACACCTACGGTGCATCTTAGCAGGGTACTGGTGAAACTTATTAAAGGTAGAGTATCAATGTCTTTATATAGTGATCAAGAAAATGCCATGAAGGCTATCTGTATCAGTACGATCAAAATATTTCTGAATGTATATGAATCGTGCCCTATGATTACACCAATGTACATAATTATGATTCAATAAAATTATTAAAAAAAAAAGATTAAACAAAGTCACTCATTAAAAAAAGTGATTTTAAAGTTGATTCAGAAATAAAAGATAAAGTATTAAATTTCTCTTGATATCAGAAACCTGACTAATGAAGTTAAAATATAAACAACAAACTAATAAGCTATTTGATATAAACTTGGTAGAAAAAAGCTTCATATCCTTATCATATAAAGAGATTTTACACATCATCATGAAATGAAGTAAAAGTCAACTTGGTGACATAGACAAAAGATAAAACACATAATTCACAAGAAGACACACAAATAGTCAGTGAACACTGTGATAAGCAAACAAACATTCATTTAAACATAATGACATAGTTATTTTCCAAAAATAAAGTTGACTTTTAAAATACTTTTCTAAAGTGTAACAACTAACGTTGGAGGTTGGGAAAATGATTAAGGAATAAACAGATGCAATCTTTCGAGAGAGAAGTTTAGGTACGTGAATAAGTAAATTTAAAAAGCACAATACCTTTGAATTCAATATTCCATGCCTGAGAATTTACCCCAAGGCAAAAATGATGCCTACCTACTGATACTGGCATATAGAAAAATACAGAGACCAATGGAACAGAATCCAGAATCTAGAAATCAACCCACATACTTTAACAAAACTGATTAAGTAATTAAAAGGAGAAAGAGTAGTTCTCTGTTTTTTTTTAAATTTTTGTCTTTGTTCTTTTTTTAAACAAATGGTGTTGAAGCATCTGTACATCCACATGGAATAAAATGAACCTTTGATACTAGACACAATGATAAATGAATCATAGGACCAAATGCAAAAATAAAAAGTGTAAGACTTGCAGAAGACAAAACAGGAAATAACAATCAAGACCTAAGGATAAGCAAAGACTTATTATGTAGGATATAAAACACAAATCAGAAAAGGAAAAAACTGACAAAATTAACAATGTCTGCTCTTGTAAAGATACCGTTAAGAAAATGGAAGACAAACCAAAGACTGGGTCACAATACGTAGTCATAATACATTTATCTTATATCTAGAATATAATGACTCATTCAGCTCAATAATGAAGAGACAATCTAATTTTTTAAAAATGGAAAAATTATTGAGCAAAAGAAGATATAGTTCACTAAGGATATTCAAATGGGCAACAGGCTCATTAGCCATCAGGGAAATAAAAATTAAGACCACATAAGATAGCACTGCATACCCACTTAGAATGACAAAAATTAAAAATACTGATAGTATCAAATGGTGGTAAAGATGTGGATTAACTTAAACTCTTACATATTGACTGTGGAAAAGTAAAAGCAAAAAACAACTCTGGATACCAATCTGGCAGTTTTGTATAAAGTTAACGATTGACCTCCATTAAGACCCAGCAATTTTACTTCTAGGTCCTTATCTAACAGAAATGAGTAGATAATGTCTCAACAAAGACTTTTTTACACCAATATTTCTAGCAGCTTAATTCATAATAGTTCCAAACTGAAAAAAATCCTGATATCCAAGTAATGGACCATCAACTATAGATGATTAAACAATAGATAATGAAATGGAAACCAATGAATGATTAAATTAAAAATAAAAACAATAAAATTATTAGATAAAATGCAATTCTAGAGAAAATATAAATAATTTCATACAATGTAATACTACTCAGCAGAAAAAGGGACAAACTACTGGCAAAATGAAACAACACAAATGAACCTCCCCCAAACCTCAGAAAATAAGAGCATATAGACTGTGTGATTCTGTGTATATGAGACTCTATAACAGGCAAAAGTCACCTATAGACAGATCAGTGGCTGCCTCTGACCATGGCGGGGATGGGAGGAGTTGGTGGTGTTTAGTAAAAAGGAACTTAAGAGAACTTTTGGAGAAGATAGAAGAAAAATTCTAAAACTTTGATTCAGGTGGTGCTTACACATTGTGCACATTGTCAAAACACTTGGAACTAATTCTTAAAATATTTAAATTCTATTATTTGTAAACTATACCTCCTAGAATTGATTTAAAAATTTAAAAAAAGATGCTTAAAATTTATGGGCAAGCATGTTAATTGTAGCATTATTCCTGACAAAATGTATAGTATACCTATTTATGAAAGCATTAACATGTAATTTATGTGGTGAGCCATTATAATGATGTAAGTAAAGAGTATTTAATATAAAAATATTAAGTGGGGAAAGTGATATACTTTTATAAGAAAAATACTTCATATGCACATTAAAAATTATAAGCAGTACATATACCAAAACATTAGAACTGATTGTCTCAGTATGACTAATTCTTGGTATTGCTTACTTTCTTCTTTATACTTATCTCCATGCTTCATTTTCTATATTAAACTTACTTTTTTATTTAAAAAATAATGAAAGAGAAAAGCAAAAATAATAAATTAATAAATACTTACCTTTAGTGGAAATACAAATGGGTAATATTAATATTTAATAAAAAGTTCAACTTCACTAATCAAATAAGTACATAAATAACAGATGCTTTTGTGATTAACCAATAAGCAAATATGTACTGTATGAAATGAATAAATATTTTTCAGAATGAAATGAGAATATTTACTACTTGAGAGGTTATTTCTCTCATTTCCTTATGGCTATATAAGTTAGAAAAGCACTTCTAGAAAGAAATCTATGATTCGAACAAAGTCTTAAATTTCCTTATTCCTTTAGATGTAATAATTGTTCTTCTGAAGTATCCTCAGGAAATTTTTCATAATACCAACTATGATGTCTACACAATTATGTTCACTACAGTGTTATTTATACCATGATAAACTACAAACAACCAAAATCTCTAAAAATTGAGGAGAATTTCTAAATGATTTTTACACTAACTTAAAAGTTTATTATCCAGTATTTTTAAATTCTAATAACATGGAGAATGCTTATTTTTATAATGTTAGGATAAAATAGTTACAAAATTATATATAGGTATTATTTCAACTACACTGTATATTCAAACGAATAGAAAAAACTTCAAATGAATATCCTAAAATCATAACTTGGCAGAAAGATCCCTGATAATTTTTTATAGGTCCTCTATTTTTAATGGATTTCTATACTTTGAAAATAGTTGACAATAAGCAAATATAAATTTAATTAACTTCTCCCACGTTAGATTTCAAAACTAAAATATGCTTAGGCCAAGGTCAACAACCTTAGGTAACTTGATCATCTAAGGTAGGATAAGTTAGTCTTCTAGGTTCTGGTGAAATTAAATAGGGTAATGTCTTTGGGATTCAAACTTCTTCTACTCCTGGATAGTAAACAATTAGGGGCTTATCAAATTTAGATTTGTATATCTGATGTCTAATGTAACACCTGGAAAGTGATGATCAGTAAAAAAAAACAATAAACATAAATTTAAAAACCTCTGAAAATGTTTATTAATGTGTGTTTGGATATAAACATATATGCACACAATATACAACAATATCCCCAACCGATCAATATGTAACAAAGTTTCAACACTATAGGTAAAGAAAGTTGGAATGGATGCAAACCCATTTTGCAGTTGCCAAAAAGGGTAAAATCTTAATCTTCTGTAAGTGGAAAGAATGAAAGTGCCTACAGAAATGAAAATGCTGTCCTATAGCCCTGGGACAAAAGAGAAAAGGAAGGTTGTTCTTTCACCCTTATCCAATTGTGGCTGGTCCAAGGGTGACACTGTGAAAAAAGAGAAAGTAAAGAAACAAGATGGAGACTCTACATCTGTTGTATCTATGTGGAAGGATTTGGAGAACATCCTCCTAAGCAAAGTATCCCAAGAATGGAAAAGCAAGCACCAATGTACTCAACGCTAATATGAAACTAGTAGATGGACAACTATACGCCCACCAGAGATAAAAACACAATTAAATTCAAGAAGGGGGAGAGGAAGGGGGGAAATAGGAGGAAGGAGGGGGATTGGGAAGCTCTCGTGGAACCGGCACAATGCAGGGGTAAGTGGCGCACCTCCAGGGTAAAGGGCTCAACTACAACTTGGACTTCACCTGACAAATTCAAATGTAACCTAATCACATATATCCTTATATTAATCAGAAATTTTAAAAAAAAGTTTAACAACACCATCAACCAAAAAAAGAAACAATACAACCTGGGTTACCAGATGATACCTTGTGAATAATTCATTACAAATCACCCTTAGCAAAGTATCTCAAGAATGGAACAAAAAGTATCCAATGTACTCAGCCCTACTATGAAACCAATTTTTAAACACCCACACTTTCATATGAAAGCTATAACTCAACTATAGCCCAAGAAGAAGGAGAAAGAGGAGAGTGAGGAGAGGGGAGGGGGGAGAATGGGTGGAATAAGGGTAATTGGTGGGACCACACTTTTGGTGCATTTTACAAGGATACAAGTTAAATCTACTAAGTGTAGAACATAAATTTCTTAACAATAATTAAGAAAATGCGGTGAAGGCTATATTAACCAGTTTGATGGAAGTATTTGAAATTGTATATAAAACTAGCACATTGTACCCATAATTGCATTAATGTATACAGTTATGATTTAATTAAAAAAAAAAAAAAAGAATCACCCTTAATAGAGCAAGGGAAGAGAGAGCAAGACATTTCCCACTCAGCTTTGTGCATTATCTAGAAGCAACTCCCTGTTAAAGCAGCATCCAGAGCAGGGGATGGCAGAGATGACCTAGGAGTTGCAGGAAGGCCAGATGAAGAGAGTTAAAGAAATGAGTAGGTTAATGGAGGGAAGAGGGAGGGAGAAGGGCCCAGGACAGGACCTGCTGAGCCAGGCCTCCATAGCTGTTAGCCCCAGAGTGAGAAACTTTCCAACCTGATTCCTGCCAGGCTTCACAGCAAAACCCCAGCTGTGGAAACATGCTCATGGATATTTTCTTATGAATAGCAATCTTTAATTCACAATTCTGGAGAAGGCCAAAATATAGTAAGATATAAACTGAGGTTTGTGTGTTAATATGTGATAGGGCTTCCTCCATGCATGCTCAGTGTAATAACACAGCATGGTTTCATTCATGTGCCTTTGTGCTGGCTTTGCAGTCTGAGGGCACCACCAAATTGTGTTTCCTTACTTCCCAGTTAGCCAGGTAATAAGGCAAATGGTAATAACCTCATTTTGTGGATGAGAGATGAGGGCACAAAGAGTTCAAGCAACTAATTCAACTTCCCTATGCAAGTGAACCCTGGAAAATAAACAGAACTAAACTCTCTTTATTACTTATACACAAATATATCTAATAATGCATTTTAATCCAGTATTCAAACTAGTTTTAATTATTATCTATGGTTTTCCTTTAATTATATAAGCTATGTAATATCCATGCCTTTAGTAAAATAGATACTTAGTATTTTATGAACATTTAAAAAATAAACCTTAACAATTTAGCAATCCTTTCACCAATTAACATCTAGTTTCTAAAATTTGTACTTTGCTGAAGCAGTTTACAATATTGCTAGCCCTCACTGCTGGGTTTAGGGCCACATAAATATTTAATACCACCATCAATTTCTGAAAGAAAAGAAAAAGAACTTTGACATTAGACTTAAATGGAAAAGGAATTTATTTCCCCATATTTTGCACTGATAATTAATTTGAAGTTCCTGGATTGAGGTCTCTGTCTATGATTGATTAGAATTTGACATAGCTCTTTAAGTCTTTCTGTTCACCTTTAAATATGGGCTCCCCTCCACCTTGTGCAAGACATAAAAACAGGCACATCCAACTCTATCCAACTAACACCTGCTGACCATCCATCTGTTGGACTTCTTACTTAATGTCCTCCCTCCTGCTTGTTTCTTGGATGCCTGGGAGATTTCACTTTACATTTGCTAAGACTGCTTCATTAAAATACTAATTTTAAACCGTAATTATCTGCTGGTTCTTATCGGTGGTTGAACCACAGTGGCCCTGATATCTTCTAACTGCAGGAGAATTTCACATCTGTTCTCATCCCCTGGAGCCTCAAGCAAGATGTGGTGCCAGAAAGGAGGCTCTTTGAAAGAGATGGAGAGAACTGTGTTATAAGAAAAGCAACAAAGGCAAGCAGGATAAATTGTAAATATGGTAAATAGACTCAATGGTAAAACTATTCATGATAATACTTTCTGAGGGGGGAAGCAAAAGTAATCATATAGGGAGCTCACAGCCTATTGTCAGGTTGGGAGGATTTTAACTGTGCAATAGGTAATCTAATTCCAGGGAAATGTGCAATCTGCTGGCCCAGGTGGGTGGGAAGTGGGGTGGGGTGATTTATTCCTTGTTTTATGATAAAGGTCAATGATATCATCAGCCAGGAGTGGCATGAGCCAGCCTAGGAAATGCCCACTGGTTGGCAGAACCAAGTCTAATAATCAGATTTAAGGTGTAAATATAGGAGAAAAATTTTAAAAAGGCACAGTATGGAAAATAGAAAGTGTGATAAAGGGGACTAGGAATAAAAAGATATATAGGAACAAGGAACAGAGCAAGGGGAAGAAAAACAACATCCCAGGGAAGATCAACCATAGTTTTTGAGCACCAACTGCATACAAGATTCTGTAGGAGGGACATTCACAACCAGGGCCGTTTGCAGCATGCTCGTGATGAGCCTAATGATGTGGGTCTGTGAGATGGTATCTTCTGCATTGTACAGATGAAGAAACTAAGGCCTGGAGAGATCAGATTCTGAGTTTGAGACCTGGTTATCCAATTACATAAGGTACCTCTTTTCCATTACATGATGCTGCTTTTCACTATTTCAGAAAGATACAGAGATGAATAAGACACGAATCCTTCCTTCAAAGAGCTCAAGGTCCAGTGTACAAATCATAAAGCAGTGTCGTCTGTATGCTATAGAAACTTATCTCATTCAACTGAGGCTCTAGCTGGCTTACAGAACCTGTTTTATGGCAGGTGGGGAAATTCGCTAAATAACATTTCACTTCTATATGAATGCCCTCCCTTGCCCCCACAGGCATGCCAGAGGCTTTCAGAGGGGCCAGGCCCTGGCTGTCTCCTCATCCCAGGAGAGGAGTAACAGACCTCTGTCTGTTATTCTGGTTTAAGGCAAAGCAAGAGTGGAGGCATATTGGGATATTTCTGTACAACACAAAAACCACTTGATCATTTTTGAGATTATTTCTTTATCTTTTAATATATTCCATACTTAGATCCTGGCTTACCTAAAATTTTAAAATTGGCCCATAGTATCTTATCACCTCCTGGTTGTTAGCCTCACCCATCCACCACCAGGGGCAACTATAGAAAATTCAAAATTTTCCTTGCGTTACCTTGCTACCCTCGCTCCCCTGATTCCCCAAGAATGAACCTGAATAAATTAACCTGAAGAAAAAGAAATAATGATGGAAGCACAGGAGCACACAAGGCCAGGCAGGGCAAACTATTTCTTGACAGCAAATGGACTAAAATGCTGCTGCCTTTGTCTGCACTGTGAGATGTAAATCTCCAGGTGCTACAAACAAAATCAGGTGAAAGCTCTTTAAATCTTTGAGCAGACTCATAAGAGCTGTAACAATGGCCAAGGTAAAGGGAAGAGAGAAGTTGAGAAAGAAGGAAGGGCAAAAGAACCTCTCCTCTGTAGAAAGAGGTGTGGAAACAAGTGAGTACTGAACACAAATGAGAGCTAAATCCAGCTTAATGAGTTGAAAGCTAAAGCAAGGGATGTCCTATTGACAAATTAATTTGGATGTTATTTAAGAGAAATGGCGCTTTGGCTCTTATTTGTATCTGCTGGAAGAATGGAATGTGTTCTCTCCCCTGTGTTAAATAACAAGTATTTAACCAAGGAATTTAAAGTCCATTTTTCTTTTATATCTCCAGGACCCAGTAGCTGAATTGTTAATAATTTCCCTAATAGAGTAAAACCTAATGCTTCCAGTGTTGAAGCAGGGAAATAAAAATTCAAGATTTCCTATAGATATGGGATGCATAATATTTAATGCTTCAGAGATCATTAGTAAAAGAAAATATTACAGCCATACACGCCTTCTGAGAGGGTAACTAATGAACGTCTCCCAGCTGCTGTTGAAAAATCAGCAGCAGCATCAGTACCAATTTCAAGACAAAGTACAGCTGACAGATGTTTGAAGGGATAAATCAGGCTGTACAAGGATTAAAATAATAAATCCCCCGTGCCTTTTAAAGGCAGAGGTGCCACAGTAAACTATTTTCAGCCACTCAATACAAGTGAAAGATGGATCCTGAGGGACATTATCCATCAACCCAGTAGGTATCTGGATGGGTAGAATATTACTAAAGCCTGAGTTCTACCCACACCCAGCTTTAAGGAAGAGCAGTGTTTACTGTTACCTCTTTGGTTTAAGAGGGTCGCAAGGATTCCGCTGCATTTACATTTGGGACATGATGGTGCTAAATGGGAACTGAACCAATATAATGGAAGATAATGACAGTGATTTTTTTAAATTAAATCATAGCTGTGTATATTAATGCAATCATGGTGTAAAATGTGCTGGTTTCATATACATCTGAAATATTTTCATCAAACTGGTTAACATAGCCTTCATGACGTTTTCTTATTTATTGTGTTAAGACATTTATATTCTGCATTTAGTAAGTTTCACTTGTACCCTTCTAAGATGCACCATAGGTGTGATCCCACCAATTACCCTCCCTCCACCCATCCTTTCCCCTCCCCTTCCCTCCCTTGCCCTTTTCCCCATATTGTATTATAATTGCATTATAGCCTTCATATGAAAGCTATAGATCAGTTTCATATTAGGGCTGACTACACTGGATACTTTTTCTCTCATTCTTGAGATAGTTTGCTAAGAAGAATATGTTCTAGCTCCATCCATGTAAACATGAAAGAGGTAAAGTCTCCATCTTTCTTTAAGGGTGCATAATATTCCATGTGTACATATACCACAATTTATTAATCCATTCATGGGTTAATAGGCACTTGAGCTTCTTCCATGACTTAGCAATTATGAATTGTGCTGCTATAAACATTCTGATACAAATATCTTTGTTATAATGTGATTATTGGTCTTCTGGATATATACCTAGTAGAGGAATTATAGGATCAAATGGCAGGTCTATATTTAGGTCTCTAAGTTAATTCTCCAAACATCTTTCCAAAAATAACTTATTAGTTTGCATTTCCACCAGCAATGTAGAAGTATTCCCTTTACTCCACCTCCATGCAAACATCTCTGGTTTGGGGATTTTGTGATGTGGGCTAATCTTATTGGGGTTAGATGATATCTCAAATTAGTTTTGATTTGCATTTCTCTGATGATTAAGGGTGATTTGCATTTCTCTGATGATTAAGGGTGAGCATTTTTTCATGTCTACACTGTACACCTGTCTTCAGAGAAGTTTCTCTTCAGGTCCCTTGCCCACCATGAGATGGGATCACTTATTCTTTTCTTGCTAGTACGTTTGAGTTCTCTGTGGATTCTGGTTATTAAACCTTTGTCAGAGGCATAACCTACAAATATCTTCTCCCATTCTGGGGGCTGTCTGCTTGCTTTACTTACTGTGTTCGTGGCTGTGCAGAAGCTTTTTAGTTTGATCAGATCCGAGTAGTGTATTTTTGATGCTGCTTCAATTGCCCGGGGGAGTCCTCCTCATAAAATATTCACATAGACCTATTCCTTTTAGGAGTTTTCTCTGTACTTTCTTCTAGTATTTGTATAGTTTCATGTCTTAAGTTTAAATCTTTAATCCAGTGAGAGTCTATCTTAGTTAAAGGTGAAATGTGTGAGGTTCATCTCTTGGTTCTCTATCCTATTCCATACATCTACCTCTCTGTTTTTGTGCCAGTACCACCATGCTGTTTTGATCACTATCGATTTGTAGTATAGTCTGAGTTCTGGTAGCGTAATTCCTCCTGCTTTGTTTTTATTTCTGAGTAATGTCTTGGCTATTCAAGGTTTTTTCTGATTCCATATAAGATGATGTATTATTTTTCCAAGATCTTTAAAGTATGACAATGGAACTTTAATAGGGATTGCATTAAAATTGTATATTGCTTTGGGGAGAATGGACGTGTTAACAATGTTGATTAACCATTGAGAATGGTGTGTTTTTCAGTTTGTTAACATTGTCAGCTATTTCTTTTCTTAGAGTTTCAAAGTTCTCTTTATAGAGATCTTCCCTGTCCTTTGTTAAGAAAACTCCCAAATATTTCATCTTCTTTGGCACTACTGTGAATGGAAAAGAATCCTTGACTGTTTTTTCAGTTTGGCTATTGTTGGTATATATAAAGGCTACAGATTTATGAGTGTTGATTTTGTAACCCAAGATACTGCTGTATTTCTTGATCACTTCTAAGAGTTTCATAGTAGAATCCCTGGTGTTTTCCAGGTATACAATCTTATCATCTGTGAAGAGTGAAAGTTTGATCTCTTCTGACCCTATATGAATACTCTTGATCACTTTTTCTTCCCTAATTGCAATGGCTGAAACTTCCATTACAATGTTAAAGAGCAGCAGAGACAATGGGCAACCTTGCCTGGTACCTGATTGGACTGATGATTTCAATGATTTCAATTTCAATCGGATGAAAATGATTTCAATTTAACTTCATTCAATATGATATTGGCTGTGGGTTTGCTGTAGATGGCCTCTATCAGTTTAAGAAATGTCCCTTCTATACCAATTTTCTTAAGTGTTCTGATCATGAAGGGATGCTGGATATTATCAAAAGCCTTTTCTGCATCAATTGAGAGAATCATATGGTCTTTCTTTTTTAATTTGTTTATGTGCTGAATTATATCTATAGATGTACATATATTGAACCAGCCTGGAGACTGGGATAAAACTCACTTGGTCATGGTGTATAATTTGTTTGATGTGTTGTTGGATTCTGTTTGTTAGGATCTTGTTTAATATTTTTGCATCAATATTCATTAGTGACATTGGTCTATAATTTTCTTTTCTTGTTGGATCTTTTTCTGGTTTAGGAATCAAGGTAATGTTGCTTCATAGAATGTGTTGGGTAGTATTCCTTCTTTTTCTGTATTTTGGAATAGGTTGAGTAATTTAGGTACTAGGTCCTCTTTAAAGGTTTGGTAGAATTCTGACCTGAAGCATTCTGGTCCCAGGCTTTTCTTTTAAGGGAGATTTTGTATTGTTATTATTTCAGAACTTTATATAGTCCTGTTCAACATTTTCACTTCATTCTGGCTCAGTCTTGGAAGGTGGTATGCTTCCAAGTATTGGTAAATTTCCTTCAGATTTTCATATTTCTGAGAAGATGGTTTCTTGTAATATTTATGAAGGATTTTTTGAATTTCTGAGGGGTCTATTGTTATTTCGTCTTTACCATTTCTGATTGATGAAATTAGAGATTTTACTCTTTTTTCCTGGTTAGGTTAGCCAAAGGTTTATCTATTTTATTGACCTTTTCAAAAAACCAACTTTTTGATTTATTGATCTGATGTATATTTCCTTGGTTTTCATTAATTTCATTTAATTCTGCTCTAATTTTGGTTATTTCTTTTCTTCTCCTGGGCTTGGGAGTGGAATGTTCTTCCTTTTCCATTTTCCTGAGCTGTCTCATTAAGTTTTTACCTTCTTCTCTTTCCTTTCTCTTGATGAAGGCTTCAGTTCTATAAATTTCCTTCTTAGGACTGCCTTTGCAGTATCCCAGAGGTTCTGATAATTTGTATCTTCATTTCGTTTTGTTCCAAAAGTTTGGTAATTTCCTTCTTAATCTCATCTATGACCCATCTTTCCTTCAGAATAAGGTTATTTCACTTCCATGTTTTGTATAAGTATGCAGATTCCTGTTGTTACTGAGTTCAACTTTTATTCCATGATGGTTCAAGAAGATTCAAGGAATAAATTCTATTCTTTTAAATTTGCTGAGATTAGACTTGTGACCTAAGATGTGATCGATTTTGGGGTCATGAGAAGAATGTGTGTTCAGTTTTGTTAGGAAGAAATGTAATGTCTGTAAATTTCTGTTAAATCCAAATGTCTGTAAATGTCTGTTAAATCCAAATGTTGAATGGTTAAGTTTAAATCTAAAATTTCTTTGCTTAGCTTCTTATTGGATGATCTATCCTACACTGCTTAAGGAGTGTTAAAATCTCCATCTGCTATCGAGCTGGAGACATCAAGTTGCTTATGTCTGTTAGAGCAACCTATTTATATTTTTCTTATAAATTGAGGCACATCTGGTTGGGTACATAAATGTCAATAATTGAAATCACATCATGTTGAGTATTACCCTTAATAAATATGAAGTGTTCATCCTTATGCTTCCTTACTTTTGTTGGTTTAAAGCCTATTTTGTCTGCAAATAAGATTGCAACACCTGTTTTTTTCTGCTTTCTATTTGCCTGGAATATAGATGACCATCCCTTTGCCCTGAGCTTATATTTGTCTTATAAGGTAAGATGAGATTCTTGTATGCAGCAGATATCTGTCCTGAGTTTTTGTATCCAGTCAGCCAACCTGTGCCTCTCTAAAGGACAATTTAAGTCACTCACATTAATTGAGAATTTGTTAAGCCTGGTGGAATTTTGGGTATTGAGTTGTTTGAAAGTCCAGTGGACATTTTTAATCCTTTTGCCACTATGGAAATTGGAATTTGATCAAATGTTTCTGAGTGAGTTTACTTTTGTGGTGGAGGATTGCACTGGTCATTATGCAGGATAGGTCTGAGGATATCCTGGAAAGTTGGTTTAGTTATAGCAAATTTCTTCAACATGTGGCTGTCATTAAAGTATTTACTTGCTCCATCATAAATGAAACTCAGTTTAGCTGGATACAGGATCCTGGGTTGAAAGTTATTTTGTTTTAGGAGATTAAAAGTCGATGACCACCCTCTTTTAGCTTGAAAGGTTTCAGCAGAGAGATCTGCAGCTAATCTAATATTTTCCCCCTTGTAGGTTATGGTTTTCTTACGTCTGGCTGCTTTCAGAATTTTCTTCTTCATATTAACTTTAGTGAAGTTAATTATGATGTGTCTGGGGGATGTCTTGTTTGGGTTGAGTCATGCTGGGGTTCTGAAACTGCTATCTGAATTTCAGAATCTCTTGGCATGTCTGCAAAGTTCTTTTTCATGGTCTCATGAAGATGAGCCTCTGTGCCTTGTGAAGCCACTTCATTGCCTTCAAAGATCCCTATCAGGCAAATATTGCTTCTCTTTGAATTATCTCAGAGCTGTCTGAGAGAATGATCCATTTTTGCCTTGCATTTTTCTTCCTCTTTGAGAGTTTGGGAACGTTTGAAAGCTTTGTCTTCAATGTCAGAAATCTTTTCTTTTGCTTGCTCCATTCTGTTACTGTATTTATCTTTTTTTTTTTTTTTTTAGAGACAGAATCTCACTTTATCATCCTCAGTAGAGTGCTGAGTGCTGAGTGCCCTGGCATCACACAACTCACAGCAACCTCCAACTCCTGGGCTTAGGCGATTCTCTTGCCTCAGCCTCCCAAGTAGCTGGGACTACAGGCACCCGCCACAATGCCCAGCTATTTTTTTGTTTGTGTTGCAGTTCGGCCAAGGCAGGGTTTGAACCCACCACCTTTGGTATATGGGACCGGCGCCCTACTCGCTGAGCCACAGGCATGACCCTATTTCTCAGATCTTTGAGGGCTGCAAATTCTTGTCTGAATGTGTCAAAATCTTTGGTGATTTTGTCTTTGAATTCCTTGAATTCTTGGGATAACTTTTGAAATGCTCCTTGAATTTCTAACTCCAATTTTTCCTCTATTTTATTCATCCTCTTTGCAATCCAAGTTCTGAATTTGGTTTCTGACATCTCAGCCATCTGTTTATAAATGGGATCTTCAGTTGTGTCCACCAAACTGTTCCTTGGGGGAGTTCATCTACTCTGGTTATTCATGATACCAGAGCTTTTCCACTGATTCTGTTCCATGATTATTTTATACTGTTGGGCTAGATGAGCAGATAAGGAGAACTTGGGTTGGGGGCTCCAAAAGCTGGGACTGGTGTCTGTACCTTTTCCCATAGAGTTTTGCTAAGGACCCATACAGTGCTATGGCCTCAGAAACTGGGGACCTTCTTGGTGTGGTGGGGCTAAGTGGCTCTGTCTTATTTTCAGCTGGTCTCTGTCTTACCCTCGTGAATCAGTTACTCGGGGTTGAAGTCTGAACTGTGGAAAAATACCAGCAATTAAGTCACCCCGCCCCCCACAAGCAACAATTAGAAAAGGAAAATCAAACCTTTCCACAACCACACACACAGGAGTCTTTTTCATCTTTAAATTCTCCATTACAATTCATACTTCTACTGAGCAAAAATCTTTCTGCCTATAACTTTATTCAGTGATCCTGGTGTTCCCTTTCTTTCTCTTTTTCTGGAGTCTTAAGGAACAAGCTCAGTGATTCTTCCACTTAATCAACATTTATATGGCTGAGGATGTTTTTATTATTGCATCAGCCCCTCTTAAACTTTCATATCTCAAATGTCTCTACTTCCTTCAATTATAAAACATCCTTCAATTCCTGCAACCATCCTGGTGACTTCACTCTGATTGTGATCCTGTTTGTTTTATAATCCTCATAAAAAGTAATGCCATCCATTAACTCTAGGAACATTGACTAAAAGCTTACAATGTGGGAGGTTGGAGTGTTGAAAACCAGGCTTCCTGCTCCATAGGACTCAGTATTATGTACTTATGTATTAGACTGTTTAATAGAAAACAATCCACTCCTTATGTAACAATCATAGAACATACTATGTTAACTAATGTAACAATAAACATTTACCGAAAAATTTCTCTGTCTCTTAGACTCTGTCATCTCATTTGGACCTCAAAATTACCCTGTAAGGTAGGTATTATTACTCTACTATCCTTATTTTACAGATGAGGGAACTGAAGCTGAAGGAGTAAGTAAGCACTATAGGCTAAAAAGTGGCAGAGGTACTATAGTCTACACCAAGATAACATGCTGTGGAAAATTAAGAAGTTGTTTAAACCTGCTAACCAACTGAACAGATTAACCAATGCTCTGTACTGGGTCTGGCTGATGCCAGAGGACCCTGAATCTTGTCTAGGACCCACCCACTTCTCTCAGTTTTTATGTAAGACAGCTGTTTGTCCCCATTCTTCTTATGCCAGATATGTTTTTCATTTTATTTATGTAATTAATAAAGTATCATATAAGCTGATGACATACATAACTGAGAAAAGAAGTTGTCATTTATGTGAAAATTAAGTTGAGTGCTTGGAGGAATTTGTTGCAGAGGAGTCTTAATAAATCCCGTTGTTGAAATAAGCGAGGGTAAGAAAAGTGTAAAAGGAAAAAAAGAACTCAAAAATTCTGGCAAGATTTAGTTTGACTGAAAGATGCCTTTAGGTTTTTGTTCCATTAAGGAAAAAAAAAAAAAAAAAAAGCAGCAGTAGCAATGACTAGAAATTTTAGATGGTTCCTTATGGATGGGGTCTATTTAAATACAAAAATGAAAATCTTTAGTTAGGGGGACATATTGAGAGGAACTAGATTTCACTAATCAGAAAGCCAGACACAAACCATAGACAAGGCCCTAACAGTGTGTACCAACTCCACCCTCCAAGGAAAAGGCTGATCCTTCATCAAAAGATTTATGAGAGAATTAACCTCCAGAGTTTAAGTTAAAAAGTTTCAAGCACATTGGATATTTTTGAGAATCACTCATGGTCCTGATCTGGTGGAAAAAAGCTTCTACTATACTGAGGTGGAGTTGGGATCTAAAACAGGGTTGTCTGACCCCAAAGAGCATCTGCTTAACATCTGTGTGTACTGCCTCCAAATGCTTTGTGCTATCACTTTCCTCTTACTAAATACCATAGTCTATTAATATAGTCTAGGGTTGCATAAGCATTCGGGAAGCTTATGCACATTTGGAAAGCTTGCGCCATATTGATGACTCACAACTTTAGTTTATTTTCAAGTGAAACTTTTCTATACTTGTTAACCATATATCCTTTATCCTCTGGTGGCAGTGTTCTTCTTGTATCCAAGTGCCAAACCTTAAAATTATCCCTTATAACTTTCTTCTTTATGGATTTGGCCCATCATTCTAGCCTGCTGAGATCCCTTTGAATCCTTGTCAGCCAACATAGTCCCTCTTCTCTCTGACTCTCATGTCATTAGCTAATTTAGTAAGTAAGACATGTGTCTGCCCTTTTAAAATATGACCTTGTCAGAAGACTCCCTGGACAGTCTAGCTGATTACTGCAGATACTTGCTCCATTTCTCTCTTTACTGGAATAATTTGTGATGGCAGTCACAAATCATAGTGTTCCAAGATGCCAGAGCTGTCTTCTCTAGAAGAGCCTCATTCGTGGCACAGTGCCTGTCCTATGCAAAAGTGCCCTTGGCTTTATCACACAGGGCATATAATAAATACATTTAAATCAGAGAATTTCATTGTTTTTCTTGCATAGGACAATGAGGAGTGCCTATCTGGAAAACATCAGTAAAACAGCTGCTGCTTTCCCCAGCCATTCAAACAAATCAACCACTTCACGACTCCCACCAAAGCCATGAAGTTGAACTTTAAAGAATGTGCATTGATGAATTAAGATGTTTTAGACAGTATCTGAACATACAATTAAGCCAGGATCTGAATATTGCAAAAGACTGTGTTAATTTCCTAAATCTAAAAATAATTTCATTAATGGAAGCAGATGTAATGTGATTTCATATGCAAATAAATGCTGCATTTGCTGAGAAATATTAAGCCAAACCATTTAGCAATTTGACTGAAAATTGCTAATAAATTTCTAGAAAACTTTTGTTCTTCCTCCACAATCTAACTGAAATCTCTTAAAAGACAATAAATGTCTGTTAGTTCTGAATATTCTACATAACAGTCTAGAAATAAGCCAAAGCTGATGTGAGCTATAGTACTTACTGTTTTCTGAATGTTGTTCTAAATTAAGGAGACAAGATGTAAAAAAGTTACCTACTGTGAACTGGAAAACCTACAGTTAAGTAGTTGGATTCCAACCTCTCCTTGACTCAAAGGCTGGAGGACTTTTATCAAAGTGTAAGGACCTCAAGCTTGAAAACAAGGGCTGTTTAAGACAACAAAGAAAACTCTGATTGACTCTCTCCATGTTGACAAAATATACTCTATGCCCACAAACTGAAGCTGTGTCCATGCGCACACAAACCAATTTGAAACAAAAACAAGTGAGCATTTAAATTTAGACCAATTATGACAGCAAAAGCTGTGTTCTCTGGCATTCTACCAAACAAAAAGCTTTAGAAACTAGTGCTTCAAAAATTCCCCAAGTCCATTTATGCAGGCTAGCAGCAAGGACAGGCAGTGGAGCTAATTCTAATCAATGAGGAAACTATTTAGGTCCTCCAGGACTGACTCCAAGAGCCCCTGGGGAGAACACTGGGTGCCACCTCACAGGGCAGTTCCAGTTGTGATGGTACAGCAGCTCCTTCATGCTCTCGAAGCAGCAGGGCCGGCTGCCCTCAGGAGACTGAGGCAGCAGCAAAGCTCAGCTTGCATTTTCTCTCTCACACTTAACCCTACAAAGCCACCTTAGAAGTTTCTGGGTTTTTAAAAATTTCTTTTATTGTGGTAAAATAGATATAACAAAATTAGTCCTTTAAAACATTTTTTTATTTTATTTTTTATTGTTGGAGATTCATTGAGGGTACAAGAAATCATGTTACACTGGTTGCATTTGTTGAGTAAAGTCCCTCTTACAATCGTGTTTTGCCCCCAAAAGCTGTGGCACACACCAAGACCCCACCCACCTCACTCCTTCCCTCTCTCTGCTCTTCCTTTTTAGAGAAGTGTTGAGTTCACAGCAGAACTAAGCAGCAAGAGCAGAGAGTTCCCATATACTGTACCCCACCCTCACCTTCCCAGTCTCCTCACTAGTGTCATACTCTGGTTTTAATCAATGAAGCTACTTTGGCACATCATTATCACTCAAAATCCATTAGGGTTCACTCTTTGTTCTATTAACATATTCTATGGTTTTGACAAATGTGTGATTTATCTACCATTGTAGAATCATGCAGAATAGCATCACTGCTCTAAAACTCTTTCTGTTCATCCCTCCCTTCCCTCTAATTCCTGGAGGACATTGATCCTTTTACTGACTTCCTAGTTTGCCTTTTCCAGAATGTCATCTAGTTGGAATCATACAGTATGTAGCCCTTTCACATTGGCTTCTTTGGTTTGGCAATATGCATTTAAAGTTTCTCCATTTCACGGAGTTTCTCTTTTCATGGCTTGATAGCTCATTTCTTTTTAGCGCTGAATAATATTCCATTGTCTGGAATGTACCACAGTTTACCTATTTCTTACTGAAGGATAACTTAGTTGCTTCCAAATTTTAATTATACATTTTTATTATACAATTCAGGGGTGAATTCAATTCAATTCAATTATTATATAATATCATTCACAATGTTGTGCAATCATCTATTCCCTGAACATTCCTTGATCTTTCCAAACAGAAATTTGTTAACCATTATGCACTAACTCCCCATTCTCCCTGGTCCGTGGTAACCTGATTTTTGTCTCTATAGATTTGTTTGTTATTGATATCTCACACAAGTGAAATCAGATGAATTTATCCTTTTTGCCTAGCTTTGGTCACTTAGCATTATGCTTTCTAATTTTATCCACATTGCAGATGGATCAGAATTTCATTTCCTATGTCTAAATAACATTCAATGGCATGTATGTTCATTTATTCATCTGCTGATGCACATTTGGGTTGTTCCCACCTTTGACAATTGTGAGTGATGTTGCAGAGAAGATTGGCATGCAAGTATCTGTTTCAGTTCCTGTTTTCAGTTCTTTTGGGCATATATGCAGGAGAGGTTTTGTTGGGTCATATGATGATTGTGTTTAGCTTTTAAGGAAACTGATAAAACTTTTCCATAGCAACTGAAACTGTTTTACTTTCCTACCAACACACAAGGCTTCCAATTTGCACTTTCTCTTGAGACGCCAGCAGAGTGGTTAGTTCAACTGTGGGTTAAATTGAACGAATCTGTCTTATTAGTTGGCATTTTCACTCTACCCCAGACTGTATGATACATTTTTCTATAAGCATTATAATATACCACCCTCAGACCCACAGTTCTTCTTTGGAATACCTTTCACATAAGACTTCCTTTCTATGATTTGAGTGTCATTAACTCACCTTCTAACATAACCTTGATCCACTCATTCTGTTTCTCACTCTGCTGAAGTAATCCAATCCATCTCTGACTCCCTAACTCCCCAAACTACCCAGACCCAATACTAACTCAAATTGGTGTCCACTCTCACTCACTTCCTCAGTGAATTGGATGACTCAGCATTTCCTGCCAGTATCTTCCCTGCTTTTTGATGAATATGAATCTTCCTGCCATCTCCCTAGAACGAGCTTCCCACTTACTAAAGTGAGCTGAGGTTTTCTCTTGGATTCTGATACTCCAAATGCTATATCTCATCACTGTACACGTCTATTTAAATCTCAGCCAGAGAAAGAAGGCTGACTAATTAATGGACACTTTATTGGAGGTTTCTTCCCTTTTTTTCTAGCACTTATACCTTCCTTTCATTCATCTGTCTGCCTCCATCCTACTTGATTATTTGCTGTCATAGTTATATCATGACAACAGCTTCCAAACTTGTGTCTCTGCCTCTAAATTGTACTTCAGTCAAATTCATCTTTTTTGGCTGCAATCACAGTACATATTTTTCAGTGCAGCTTCTTTTACTCAAATCTATCATTTTTCCTTAGCTAAATATGATTCAAAAGTCTGATTCAAGCAGTTCAGTCCTCCCACAACAGCCCAACCCACGCTTCCAACCCACAGTGTCTCCCACTAATTGCTGACAGATATCTTCCCCCAGCTCACGCCTGCCCATGCTGGGCACATCCGTTTGCATCTGGCTCTTGACCTGACCCTGGTGGTTCCCATTCACCATGGCCCTCTGCCTAATAACTTGTACCTTTTGTTTAAGGACAGTGTTTCTACGATCACTCTAGCTAGAAGTCAAATGTACTTATTTCCTCTGCTGGTCTCACAACAGTTGGCACCACTTGGCTTACATTTAGCTTGATCTGAAAAACATCTAGGAATCTTGGGATGTCACTAGAAGCAGGCAGATGGCTGGCTGCTAAATGGTCTCATACCAAAGCATCTTGGGGTATTCACAAAGGCCAGGATCTGATCCTCAGTTCAGTAGGGTAGGGAATACAACTTGAACAGCACTTCTGGGTAAAATTGTCTATTAAGAATAGATATAAATTACAACAGCTATGGAACTGATTGTGTTTGTGCGTGTGCACATGCACACCTGTGCACACACATTGCAGGATGACATTGGGTTAATTAATTTACAATAACAGCTATAACCTACAAGGATGGAAACATGTGTGTCACATAAGTAGAAGAGTCTCTCCCAGGTGGATAGACTTAAACTAGAAGCCAATTTATAATAAGACTATTTAGTGAGTGCAGAATCAAAATAAGCTGCTGGTTCAATGAGCTAAAACGGGGATTCCTCTGCTACCAGGGCTGAACTGCTCATGACCTCAAGTCAAAGACCACTTTCTGCTTCTGGACGTAGGAGTTCCCTCCTCCCTAGGCTGACCACCTCCTGCTGATTCACAGTTTTACTTGGAATAGCCAATAGTACCAATCACCCTGGTGTTACTTTCTACCTTGAAACACGAAGTAGCCTTTCATTGCAGCTCTGTGTTTCCCAAATTCTGCAGTAGCACGGTATCTTTCATTTAGCCCTAGGTTCAGCCACTATAGATGTCTAAGTGTCCCAGAAGACAAAGGCCCCCTTCATGTTCTTGGGGTTAATTTATCATTCCCTCATGTACTGGCTGTTCTATGCAACTGACCACAAATTCCACTGTACTATAAACAGTTGTGTAAGGCTCTTATTTCCATGTGTGAATGGAAAACTCCATCAAGACTAGGCCAACACCTCATCCACTGTCTGTACCATGTATGGCCTAGCACATAGCAGGTACTCAGCCAGTATTATTGAGAAAAGGAGCAAACACAAGCTGTACTAGTAAATACTCTGTGATAAATTCCCTCTCATTCTTCCTCCTCTCAGCTATGTCTACCATTGAAGATTACCTTGAGATAATTTTAAAAGTTGGTTGTTCAAAAATATATTCTGAGGGACAGCACCTGTGGCCAAAGGAGTAGGGCACTGGCCCTATATACCACAGGTGGTGGGTTCAAACCTGGCCCCAGCCAAAAAAAACCCTGCAAAATATAACATATATATATTCTGAATAAAAAAATTAACTTAATTATACAGTATTTCAAGCCTTAAATAGTTAACTGCAGAAATACAGGAAGTGTTTGTATAGACATACAGGGGCTTCCTTCTGGGAGAAAACTGGATCTAGGGGAGGCTGTTTGAAACCTGTTTCTCCTCTGCCTCTGTGGTTTTTCTCACTTGGAGCTGTGACCAGGCTCTTGACTGCTGCCTTTTATATTTGGGTCTGACCTACCTTGATTCAATCAGCAAGCCTTAGCAGTCCCAGGACTGCAGGCTCAAGTTTCTGGGAAGATTTGTTATGGACCCAGATGGTCTGTAGAGGGGCTGTGTATATTGGGAACTTTCAGAGCAAGGGACACAAAATACAAGCCGAATGAACGTCTCTCACAGCTGTGCTGCATGGTGCTGGGTTATCCAGTGTGTTTGGTATTCATCCCTGATTTCATTGAAGAAAATGGAATACACAGGGAGGGAGAACAGAGAAATATAAAACCCTTCCTAAAGACTGGCATTAACAGCACTTAAAATTGATATTAGAAACCTTTTTTTGGAAATGCAAAATTGGGGCATAAAATGTCCATTTGCTTGGGATCCCAAGAGCTGCCTTCAGGACATGTGGTCTGTGAGGAAGACGTGGGCCCAGACAATAAGACTGGGATGGGACAGTGGGCACAGGGGAGCCTCCCAGTCTTTTGTTTCATACAGTCACAATAGATTCGTCTGGAGACTTCAATGTGTTTCTTATCAAACCTTTCTATATTCAGTGTAAAATGCTAAAGACTCCTCCAGATACTGATTTTTATGAGGATAAGATAAATATTAGTTTCTATTGGCACATTTTTATTCAATGCACTGAAATTATGTCAAACAAAAAGAAAAAAAAGGAAAAAGGAAAGAAACACAAGCAAAAAAGGCAAAAACCCCATTACACTTAGGGAAATAAAACAGGCCAGAAATATCAACCAAAAGAACATCTTTCTTTTTTTTATTTTTATAAAAATGTAGGAGCTCAAATATATGTCCTAAAGTAATAAATCACTCACTTGTATTGTATTTACACTAGTAAATACAGGTCTCAAAATTTATACTGGAATAAATTGAATTTATTTTTTATCTCTACTTCTGTCTCTTTCTGTGTGTGTTTGTGTGTGTGTATGCTGTGTCAGAGGGCACACTAAATAAAATAGCAAATATAATCTCAGCTTCAGATCATTACACTGTGATATTTTTGTATTGTTGGGTCCCTATTTTTAACACATTTATTCATTAATTTTTCATTCATTCAATAAATATTTATTGAGTGCCTGTCATGCTCCCCACTTGATGCTGAATTTATTTTTTTTTGCTGAACTTCGTATCCTGAATTCCTAGAAATGGGGTAATGTTTCTCACATAAATGGAATATTTTCCCATTTGTGGCACCTCAGGAAGAAACTTGTTGGACTCCTCACACAGAGTCAGGAAGCAGCTTCATTCACTTGCTTGTAATTTAAAAATAACACACATTTCTGTAACTGGGCCTGATATAAAAACAAGAGGTGAGGTACTGAAGATAATGGAATTAATTCAGTTGAATTGCTTTGCTTCCACTATGTCCTCTCTATGAGTTACCTAATTTATGTCAATAGATTTATGCAGAAGAATACAAAAACAAAGTCCAGCACCTGAAAGTTATTAGACTATATGATAAAGCAACTTGCATTCACTCCAAATGTCATAACGTCTAAAGGCATATATACAATATAATATATACACATCCTTTCCCCTCCCCACAAAAAAAATTGTTGTTCATTAGCATCCACTTCGCGATTTCTTTATTCAGAGAAACAGCAAACTGGAGAAGGCATTACAGATATGCAATAGAACTGGTAAGCTTACTTGCAAAGTTAGTTAAAAGGCTTGTTAGCACATTTTTCTCACACTTGTTAGTGAAAATCTGTAAAACGTTGTGGGGAAAAAATAAATTTAGAAATTAATTTGAGATGTTAGAAAACAGATGTTGGACTAATGTAAAACAGATCACAAAGAGTTATTAATATTTTCACTATGTTAACATGATAACCATCTGATTCCAGCTTATCACAATTTACCAAACAGGTTCTTTCATCCTATGTTTATATACTTTATTCCTGGATTCCCAGAACATTGCTAAAAATATTTCATAGGATAAACTTCTTCCAATGGGCCAGTGCTGTTCTGATGGATTCACCTGCTATAGATCCCACTTAGGGAATGCTTTTTGATAATTCAAACCATAAGCTATACAGAACTGGAAATAGTTGGCAAATGACAGAAGGGAGGGGACAGAGTTGCCCTGAGGTCTTAGACCTATAGTGGCAAAAAATTAGATACTGAACCATGGGCAAATGAGGGCATAGACAAGCTGAGGCTGGGAATTCCATGTTAAATTGTGACTCTCAAAGGAGCCAAAGAGTCCCAGGTGGGTGGATATCTTTGGTTCATAGCAGAAAACAGATAGAAACACTCTCTTCACAAAAGCATCCCTTCAGGATCCCCACAGATGAAAAACAGAAAGCTCACAATCAAAAATCAACCCAGCACCAGGGAAAGCAAGCTTCATGAATCAGAGTCAGAGGAAATGACAAGGGATCAATGTGAACCTTCAAGAACTGTAAAGACTGGGACTGCTGGATACATAATGTAGAATACTTGTGGGTGATCAATCAGAAGGAATAATATAGAAATCAAAAAGACAAGCAAGCAAGAAAGGTTGATTTTGAATGTAGATGTGTAAGAAAATCAAACAGAAATTCTAGAAATAAAAAATATATTTAAAAAAAATACAAAAGTGCCATTTGGATATAGCTAAAGAGAGAATCTAAACAGAACAAGAATCTGAAGAACATGCCATCAACATAAAGTGACAAGCAGGTGAAAAGTATGACAGAAAAGTTTAACAATGTGAAGGGAACGAAAATGTCTAGTATATGTATAATGAGTATCTCAGGACAGGAGAATAGAGAGAAAGGAGGAGAAATATTTGAAGAGGTAAAGTATGAGAATTTTCCAGAACTGATGATACAAATCTACAGATAATTATGCAGCCAGAATAAGTAAAACAGTAAAACAGTAGACACATGATAGTGAAATTCCTGAATGTCAATGGCAAAGAGGAAATGTAAAATCTGAAAGTGAAATTTTCATTAGTGATAGAGACATTGATACTCTATAAACTCTAGGTACACTCATCCTAACATGCTGAAAAGAATTCTATTTTATTGTAGATCCACTATAGTTTTTTTTTTTTTTACTTGAATCCTTGTAGGTGTATTTATTTATTATTTTGATTTAATTTATTTTTTCTTTGTCTTTTTTTTTTTTTTTGTAGAGACAAAGTCTCACTTTACCGCCCTTGATAGAGTGCTGTGGCATCACACAGCTCACAGCAACCTCCAACTCCTGGGCTTAGGCGATTCTCTTGCCTCAGCTTCCCCAGTAGCTGGGATTACAGGCACCTGCCACAACACCCGGCAATTTTTCTGTTTTGCAGTTCGCAGAGGCCAGGTTTGAACCCGCCATCTTCAGTATATGGGGCCGATGCCCTACTCGCTAAGCCACAGGTGCTGTCCTATCATTTTTTTTTAAGACAGAGTCTCACGGTGTCAGCCTAGCTCACAACAACTTAAAACTTCTGGATTCAAGTGATCCTCCTGCCTCAGCCTCCAAGCCAAGACTATAGGCACCCAACATCATGCCCGGCTATTTTTCGATTTTTGGTAAAGGTGGCGTCTCATTCTTGCTCATGCTGGTCTTGAGCTCCTGAGGTCAAGTGATCCTCCCACTTTGGCCTTCCACAATGCTAGGATTACAGGCATGAGTCACTGCACCTTGCTGAGTTACTATTTATTTATTATAATTTATTATAAGCTAATATTACTAAAAGCTAACATCTCTTTTGCACATACTTTGTTGCCTACTAAGTGGATTTAAAATTTGATTTTTCACATTCAACTCCACATTTGAAAAGGAAAAGTGATTTTATCCTAGACATATACAATTATTTATTTATTTGTGTTCAGTTGTTTATAAATTAGAGCAAAGTTTCTTAACCCTGGTGGCAATTTACAATTACTTGGAAAATTTTCATAAATTATCAATGCTTAGGCTGTTCCTCTAGAAATCTAATTGATCATTATGTGGGTCCATAATCAATATTTATTTTAAATTTATTAAATATAAGATAACAAACATCATATTGCAATAGTGGGCCAAATTATGACTAAGTGAACATATTCCTGGTGATGGTTTGTTTGCCAGATGCTTTTTCTGCTGAATTGGAGGGAAGAATGCATCCATGTCACTGAGCTTTCTCAGGAGGTCATAATGGCTGGGAGGAGACAGGGTTTGGGAATCCTCACAATAATCAATGAAGGAGTGCCTTATCCTGGGGTAGGTGGCTTGCCAGTGTCTACTTCTGGATGGAGTCGCTTCTTCGATTTTCTCCCACTATAGGTCTAGAGTCACCCAAATCTCTCTATCTTTTCTCTCCCAGGTCCAGTAGAGTTACTGAGACCCCCACCCAGTCTCACCAGCCACTTATTCATCAGAGAGCCTATTTGGAACTTTCTGCACTAGGTATGCAGTGGCCTCTGTACACTGAGGGCTAGGAAAGTAGTGGGACTGGCTGTTCTAACGTTAGCTCTTAATTATCTTGGTGTTTGCCTAATGATCTATTTTAACTTTGTATTTGGAGTTTCTTTGGGAGCTCTACTGAGAAAAAACTGCTATGATCTCTCATGTTTCTGGCTTTAGTTTTCCTAGTCTGCTTGCTCTCTCTAAAATTTCCTTAAACTTTCTGGCCTACTGTGGACTACATTTTTTTCTTAACAGCAATATTATGATTGCATTGTTTTCATATGGACATCTCTTTTTTATTATTTCAGTGAGACCATGAGGGATGAGAGGTATGTAGGCACAGACCATAGTTGCGTGATTGCATTCCTCTCAAATTCATTGTGTTCAACCTCGAGACCCAACAGAGCATTTTAGGAGATGGGCCTGTGGGAGGTAATTAGGTTTAGATGAGGTCATGCAGGTGGAGCCCCAGGGATGAAATTAGGGCCCTGAAAAGAAGAGAAGACCATGGTGGCTTCTCTCTACCATGTGAGGATTCACCGACAAGACAGCCATCTGCAAAGCAGGAAGAATGCCCTCAGCAGACTCTGAGTCTGCTGGCACCTTGATCTCGGACTTCCCAGTCCACAGAACTGTCAGCAGTGTCTTTTGCTTAAGCCATATAGCCTGTGGTATTCTTGTTATATCGGCCGGAGATGACTAAGACAGCAAGTGTTCAGGCCTTTCCTACATTCCGATTCATGTTACCCTGAATAGCTCCTTATGACCAGTTCCACCAAATTAATCCACTTAGTTCTAGTTCCTGCTCATAGAGCACAGTGAAAAGCACTGTGACACAGTGGAAGAAACACCAGGTGGAGAGTGTCAAGGCGATGTCCTCACCCTGGAACTTGTTATGACACTATGACCAACTCAGCTCCTCTTCCTGGGGCTGCTTCTTCATGTTTAAAATGGAAGTGCAATTTGCTAATATTTACCTATTTATCAAAATTAATAATATACTTAACTTTTGATCCAGAAATCCCTCTCTCAAGAAGGTCTCTTGCTGTTATAACTACACATGTGTGAAATGACAGATGGATAGGCATTAGAGGAAAGGATTCATTGTCTTGAGAAACAACACAAGAGCTTCAAATCACTAGAGAAATAGTTAAATAACATTGATTCATCATAAGATAAATGCAATGAAGCTGCAAAAAGGAGAGAGCGTCTTTTCTTTTCTTTTGAGGCAGTCTCACCTGTTGCCCTTGGTAGAGTGCTGTGGCATCACCACTCACAGCACCCTCAAACTCTTGGGTTTAGGTGATTCTCTTGCCTCAGCCTCCCGAGTAGCTGGGACTACAGGCACCCACCACAATGCCCAGCTATTTTGTTGTTGTTGTTGTTGCAGTTTGGCCGGGACCGGGTTCAAATCTGTCACCCTTGGTATATGGGGCCGGCACCCTACCCACTGAGCCACAGGTGCTGCCTAGGAGGAAGATTTTTATATACTGATAAGGAAAAATCTGTGGAACATATTATTAGATAGAGAAAGACAAAGCTATGAAGAACGCAGACAATCATACACCTCCCTTAGGTCTTTACCCCAGATAAGAATTAGCTAAAGACTTTAACAATATTGATGGTATGACACTTCAAGGCAATTGCCTTAGTCTGTTAAGGCTGCTTCCATAAAAATACCACAAGCTGGGTAGCTTATAAAAATCAAATTCATTTCTCATAGTTCTGGAGCTGGGAAGTCCAGGGTCAAGATGCTGGTGGATTAGGTGACGGGAGAGGCCGTGCTTCCTGGTTCACAGATGGCACCTTCTTGTTAACTCCTTGCATGGTGGAAACAGTGAAAGGGTCTCCCTAGGGTCTCTTTTATAAGGGTAAGGAATCTTTTTGAGAGGGCTCTAATCACCTTCCAAAGTCCCCACCCAATACCATCACCTTGGGGATTAGAGTTTCAGCATAAGAACTTTGAGGAGGCACAAAACATTCAGACCATAGCAGCAACCTATAACATTCATAAATATGACCAGGCAGCAATCAAGAGAAATACATATGAGGAAACAAATAATTAGAAATTCTGAATATTTTCCTTGGAAAAATTAGGAATCCTGCTGTATATGCAAAAAATGTCAAAAAAATTTTTGCAGCTTAAATATGATTGCTGAAATAAAGGTCAATGGACCACCATGTGTTGTAATAGAGTTAAAAAACAACTCATTTGTGAGGGGCTTTCCTACAACTTGAACTTTACCTTGGAAATGAGAACAGTGTAATCTAAAAATTTGTTCCCTCATATTAAATTAAAATTTAAAAAAGGTCAACTAGGTTAAATTGACACCATTGGGCAAAAAATGGTAAACAAAACGGGAAAAGGAAAAAAAAACTGATTCATCCATTTGGAGCAAAGAAATTCCAATAACCACAAACATAAACAAAAATGAAGAAAATAAATTGAAGAGAAAGTTTAAAAATAGGGAGAATGGCTTCACGAAGTTTAATAGTTGACTGAAAAAAGTTCTGAGAGACGAGAACAGATACGAAATTGGAAGGGGAAGAGGATAATAATAAAAAGTATGGAATGGAAATACCCTCGAAAGAAGAAAAGTAAGATCATTTATATTGAAGCCCTCATCCGAACTACATGAGTGGATTGAGAAAGGACACCACATTTTTCCAAGATGTTTTGTGCACATTTCTGAAAAGACAATTTCAAAAATTTCCAGAGAGGGAGAAATAAATAAATGAGATTGCCTAGAAAGGAAAGAACATTAGATAAATAGTGAGTTTATCTCCCTTCAGTAATAGTGGACATGAATACTGAAAGAAGCAAAGATTTAAAAAAAAAACAAAACATATAACTGAGATAATGACTATGAATTTAAAATTCTATATTGAAACTATTATTTTATGTAACATGTTCAATCATACAAGTTCTCAAAAAGTTTATTGTCCTCACAAGCTCTCCAGAAACATTACTCAGTAAAGCTCTCCAGCATAACAAACAGAAAAGACATATAAAAAAAGAGTACATGAGTCACAAGAGGAGAGCTGAATGTGACTTACCGAGAGAAGAAAACTCGGAGAAAATAAAAAGAGAAATCACTGGACCTTCATGCTTGGGCCATTATCCTTTGAGTAGCTGGAGATCAGCATCTTAACATTATATTTATTTCTCTATAAACCCAATAGAATAACTTGGTAATATTTATAAGAGCATAATCCCATTAATGCCTTTAAAGCTGGTTCAAAAGCATTGAATTAACCTATAGACTGAACACAGAGTACATAATCATAGTCACTGACCAATAGCTAAAGAAAAGTGAAAGGGAGGGGAGACAGTTTCCTTAGATTGTATAGTTTACAAATCAGGAAATCAATAGCTACTCTCCAAATTTATGGGGATGGGAGGAGGAGAAAATGCAAGTTAAGTTGTAATGGTAACTCCAGAAGAACTGCAACACATTTTTGTATTTATTCCTGGGGAAAAAAAGTAAGAAAGTCAAGCAAGAAAGATAGCTTGACATTTCACTATTGAGCTTCATATGATTTGACTTTAAAAAAATACAGAGGCAGGGTGGTGTCTGTGGCTTAAAGGAGTAGGGCACCGGCCCCATATGCCGGAGGTGGCGGGTTTAAACCCAGCCCTGGCCAAAAACTGCAAAAAAAAAAAATACAGAGGCAGAAAATATACACATTTTATGAAAAGGAAAAACTGTATTAAAATTGTAATACTCAATACAATACCAATAACAAAAGATGAATATGAGTCGCATTTGACTTCTGCAATTACAAGAGGTGCTCAAAGTGGTTACATCACCGAAGTGTGTAGACACTTCTGATTACCGTGAACTACTGCTTGAGCTATGCCAATCAGTGTCCACTTATATTCCTGCCCATGCCATTTCAATTTCTTCCTGAAGTGCCCCCAGTGTAGCCAGTTTTCTACAGTACACCACATCCTTTAAGGTCCCCCATAGGGAGAAGTGAAAGAGTATTAAGTCGGGAGAAATTGGGGGCAACTCAACAGCACCTGGTTGTCCTATCCATCATCCTGGCAAATTCTCATTGAGGTAAGCTCTCACGTCTTGGTGCATGTAATAGTCCATTCTGCTGTTCTAAACATGAGTCATGTACTTGTTCTGCTAACTGGCAGTCTTCTGTGGAGAGCATGTGAACTGTTCTGTACCACAGCAGAAGCAGAACTTGCTGCTGTGCCAGGCCTCCCAGCTCTTCCCTTGTGCACACTTCACACAGTGTCATGGGTCTCAAATTTATCATAAATGTGTGCAACTATTAGACACGCTGGAGGTTCTGCTACATACTTATGCCCCCATTATTGTCTTTCTACAATGTTCTCTAATTTCAAATACCACATCAAACGCTCTTGTGCTCCTCTAACAACACACTCAAACAACAGCCAAGCTTCCACCATTTTCTTTGACTATCCTGCCTATTGCACGGTGACACCAGTATCCATTTGATTAACACTCTCTTTTGAATGAATATCATACTGCACCAGTACTGTAATTCCATTCAACTTATGAAGCTAATACATAGATAACAACGCTTAAAATGTTTATACAGTTTTTGGCACCCTGGTATATTGAATACCTCTCTTATCAATAAAGGATTTCTTAAATATAATGAAGTAGAGTGATATAATAGAATATAGTATAGCCTTTAGGAAAAAGAGATATGTCTCATTTTTGTGGAAGGTTGTCACAATTACAATGTAAAAAACGGAATTTGCAGCATAATATAGTATCAGCCCCATGAAAGTAAAAAAAATCGTATGTCTGTAGGCATGTTTATATGTAAATCCACATAAAAACATAAAGGAGAAGAAACTATGGATTGCAGGTGCCAAACAAGATAGGAGTCATTCAGAATTTATTTGTAAAACTTCTGAAATATTTTTTATATAATTTTATTAAATCATAATTGTGTACATTGGTGCAATCATGGGGCACAATGTGCTGACTTCATATACAATCAAATATTTTGATCGTACTGTTAAACATAAACTTCATGGCATTTTCTTAATCACTATATGAAGACATTGATATTCTACATTTAATAAGTTTCACCAGTACCCTGATAAGATGCACCGTAGGTGTGATCCCACCAATTGCCCTCCCTCCACCCACCCTCCCCCACCCCTTCCCCTCCTTTGCCCTTTCCCTGTATTCTTGTGCTATAATTGGGTCTTAGCCTTCATATGAAAGATATAAATTAGCTTCATTTTAGGGCTGAGTACATTGGATACTTTTTCTTCCATTCTTGAGATACTTTGCTAAGTACAATGTGTTCCAGCTCCATCCATGTAAACAGAAAAGAGGTAAAGTCTCCATCTTTCTTTAAGGCTTAAATTTATTAATCCATCAGGTCGATGGGCATTTGGGCTTCTTACATGACTTAGCAATTATGAATTGGGCTTCAATAAACATTCTGGTACATATATCTTTATTATGATGTGATTTGGTCTTCTGGATATATACCTAATAAAGGAATTATAGGATCAAATGGCAGATCTATTTTTAGATCTCTAAGTATTCTCCAAATATCTTTCCAAAAGCAATGTATTAGTTCGCATTCCCACCAACAATGTAGAAGTGTTCCCTTTTCTCCACATCCACGCCAACATCTCTGGTTTTGGGATTTTGTTATGTGGGCTAATCTTACTGGAGTTAGATGATATCTCAAAGTAGTTTTGATTTGCATTTCTCTGATCCTTAAGGATGGTGAGCATTTTTTCATGTGTCTGTAGGCCATGCGCCTGTCTTCTTTAGAGAAGTTTCTCTTCAAGTCCTTTTCCCACCCTGAGATGGGATCACTTGCCCTTTTATTGCCAATACACTTGAGTTCTCTTTGTATTCTGGTTATTAAACTGTTGTCTGAGGCATAACCTGCAAATATTTTCTCCCATTTTGAGGGCTGTCTGTCTGCTACACTTACTGTGTTCTTAGCAGTTAAGCCAAATAGATTGTAAAGATAAAATAGATGTTTATAAGGGTAAATGTTTATACATGTTTATAAGAGTAAATGTATTGCTAAAGGCCAGAAAGACTGTTTGATGAAACTCTAAAACTCTGAACTGTTGGTGCAGTTGAGGATACACTTTAGACCCTTATCTGGGGAGCTGCAGGTGGGCTCTTGGTTCTATCTAGGACTAATGTAGGACCAATATATCTAGGGGAGGAGAGGCCAGGATTCAGTTAAAGAAGTCCTGCTTTCCTTGTCATCCCTATGTATACCTGAAGCAGATGCTAAATGATATATTGAATTTATAAATTCCTTCCTCTAACATTTGCTGAACATATTTTAAGTGCCAGATAATTGTGGTAGACACTAGGGATACAAAGTTGAAGAATGTTTGGCTCCTGCCTTTAAGGCACTTTAGTCTGGGTGGGGAGACAGGCAAGGAAATTTCTTTTAAAGAATATGAAATTAAGGGTGGCGCCTGTGGCTCAGTGAGTAGGGCGCTGGCCCCATATGCAGAAGGTGGTGGGTTCAAATCCAACCTTGACCAAACTGCAAAAAACAAAAAAGAATATGAAATTATAATTTTATTTTATATTAGAGAAAGGGAAGAGAGTGGGGGGCAAAGATATGAGAAAGCGAGAAAAAAGAGAGCAGAGAGGAGGAAGTGAGAAAAGGGAAAATGGGTGGGGAGAGGGAGAGAAAAGGAGCCAGAGAATGGGTGGCTTCCCAAAGAAAGAAAGGAAGAATGCCAGCCGAGACAAGGAGATATTTGGTGATAATCCAGTGCTATGGACAGACACATGTACGGGATGCAGTGGGAGTGGGGTCAGAGACAAATTGGAGTTAGAATGTTTGGTCTTGTGATTGAGTAGGTAGATAGGGTCCAAAAGAGAGTAAGATTCATGGTTTGGGCAACCAAGTGGATAGAAGTGCTGTTCACTAAGGTTGGGATGAGGAAATGGTCAATTTGGCTTTAAAGAAAATGCGTTTGAAAGCCTATGGATATTCATGCAATGATGTCTGTTTACTCAAGACCTGAGTTTTGAGTTTAGTAAGGTGATCTAGGTTAGATATATGGGTCTGAGAATCATTTGCTAAATTTGAAGCCACAAATATAAATGAGGTCCTTTAAGGAAAAGATAAAGAATGAGAAGAGCAGAGGGACAAGGGTGGAGACCTTAAATTCACTTATGTGTAAGAGAAGAGAAGAAGAAGAGCTATCTTTGAAAGAGGTTAAGTAAGTAGGAAAACCAAGAGAAACCAAGAAAACTATGTGGAACAGCAACAAGGAAGTTAGACGGAGAAAGGAGCAAGGCTGTGTGCGGTGTACTCCTAGTACTCTGGGATGCTGAGGCAACAGTATTGCTGAGGTCAGGAGTTCATGAAAGGAAGAGGACAGTCAGTAGTGACAGATGTCAAAGAGGTCAAAGAAAGGCAGAATTGTACTGGAGGTGGGAGGAGGAGGCACTACAAAGGGGCTTGAAGGAAGAGCTGGAGGGAACTCATGATGTGATAATTGAAGTTTTGTACCTTAGCTGTGAGAATACTGCTATTCAGACTTGGAAGTGAGGTATTACAGGGTTTCTGGATAGCTGATCAATCAGGAGGTGAATTTGGAAATGAAAGTGTGGGATAACTTTAGGGTTTGAATAAGTTTCTTTTCTAGGCACCAAGAGACCTGTTATGGACTGATAAAAGTGAAGTAGCATAAAGGCAGTGAGTGACTCAAAAGGCTCAATGTGAGCTGAACTCATTCTTGGCTAAAACAAATAGTAAATTTTCTTGGCAATGTAGACCTTCTCCAGGCTGGCATTTTAATGGGGCCTGGGTCATCCTAGGGGCACAGCCTTATGCTTTTAGAAACCATGTTAGATTTTGATTAAGTTTAGTGCAGAGATTTGGATAGAGTTATTTGTACTGAGAGTTATGCAGTTCTCAACAGCAATACTTATAAGTTACAAAAGAAAATTAATGGTCACCTTGCCCTTGAGCTATTTGCTCGAGGGCTACTTTAGGAAAGCATCATTTTGTTCTTTTGCTTTCTCAGAGATGTGCTATGCATGGTGGGTGGGGAGGGGATAGGGATTGCAGCATTGGGATATGGATAGAAGAGGGAAGGCATATTCTAGATGGCAAGAGGACTGCGAACAAAATCTTAGAGGGAAAGATATAAGCATATAAGCTAAGGTCAGAAATAGTTTTAGTTTATTGATATAGATTGAATGCTGTGATGAAAAATGAGTTGAGAGCTACCAGAGAAGCTAATTGAGAACAGGTTGAGCATGGCAGTGGCGTTCTAGTTTCTGTTTATAGAACACTTTTGGATAGGGTTCCTAGATTCACTGGCAGAAAGAGGGTCCATATTGACTACTTGGAATGCTTTCTCTTTTCTCAGCCTGTTTCCCCTGCATCTGGCTTGGATGATGAGACTTGCCGAAGAGGGCACAGGAAGAAGTATCATCGATAAACTATCCCCAGGTGAGCTCTGATTTCCGTTCTTCTTCCTGATGCAATTATCCTCTCAGAATAAAGCCAGTTGTAATTCACATGCTCTGTTTTTCAGTCAAGGAATCTTCATTGTATAATCTCTGAATTGCCTGTGTCTTCTCCTGACTTTCATCCTAATCCTGTTTGACTAAATGATGCTCAGCTATCACCTTTACACCAACAACATACTTTTTTTTTTTTTTTTTTTAGGACAATACCTTTTCTGGTTTAAACAACATATTGGGCATGGTATTCCATTTGTTAAAGTCCTCTGCTATTTCCTTTCTTAGGGTTTCATAATTTTCTTTACAGAGGTCTTTTACTTCTTTTGTTAGGTATATTCCTAAGTATTTCATTTTCTTTTGGGCTATGGTGAAGGGAGTTGTGTCCTTAATTAACCTCTCATCTTGACTGTTGTTGGCATATACAAAAGCAACTGACTTGTGGACATTGATTTTATATCCTGAGATATTACTGTATTTTTTGATGACTTCCAAGAGTCTTGTAGTTGAGTCTTTGGGGTTCTCTAAGAATAAGAGCATATCATCAGCAAAAAGGGAGAGTTTGACCTCCTCTACACCCATCTGGATACCCTTTATTTTCTTGTGTTGTCTAATTGTATTGGCTAGAACAGGGGTCCTCAAACTATAGCCCGTGGGCCACATGCGTTGGTGTAAATTGTATTTGTTCCTGTTTTTTTTTTTTTTTTTACTTCAAAATAAGATATGTGCAGTGTGCATAGAACTTTGTTCATAGTTTATTTTTTAAACTATAGTCCGGCCCTCCAATGGTCTGAGGGACAGTGAATTGACCCCCTGTTTAAAAAGTTTGAGGATGACTCGGCTACAACTTCCAGCACTATGTTGAATAGCTATGGTGACAGAGCATTACTGGGCATCTACCCAGAAGAAAAAAAAACTTTTATTATAAAGATGCTTGTACTAGGCTGTTTATCGCAGCCCAATTTATAATTGCTAAAATGTAGAAACAGCCTAAATGTCCTTCAACCCAGGAATGGATTGGTAAGCTATGGTATTATGTATACCATGGAATATTACTCCGCCATCAAAAACAATGGAGACTTTGCAGTGTTTGTACTAACTTGGATAGAGGTGGAACACATTATTCTTAGTGAAACATCACAGGAATGGAGAAGCATGAATCCTATGTATTCAACTTTG
>CAUYON010048583.1:0-13124 GCA_963573935.1 Arctocebus calabarensis
TAGGTGTGATCCCACCAATTGCCCTCCCTCCACCCATCCTCACCCCTCCTCTCCCCTCCCTTTTCCTTTTCCCTGTATTCTTGTGCTATAATTGGGTTTTAGCCTTCATATGAAAGCTATAAATTAGCTTCATATTAGGGCTGAGTACATTGGATACTTTTCTTCCATTCTTGAGAGACTTTGCTAAGAAGAATATGTTCCAGCTCCATCCATGTAGACACAAAAGAGGTAAAGTCTCCATCTTTCTTTCTTTAAGGCTGCATACCTCCTGTCATTTTAATTACATATGTTTTAGAAGTTTTATCACTGTGCAATGTCCACAATGCTCTTCTCTACACATTTCATTCATTTTTCTCTCTGTTCTTCAATTTGGTATTTCCTACTGATCTATTCTTCCATTTTAATGTTCCTTTCTTCTTCTACATTTTTCTTAATCCTATCCATTGTATTGTTACTTTTAAACATTGTATTTCTCAATTCTTGAATTTTCATTTGATCTTCTTTGTAGATTTGAGTAATCTGGTAAGATGTTCTCAGCTATTTTCTTGAACATATTAACAATTATTTAAAGCCTTTTGCATACATTATGTTCTGCGGCACAATCTTTGTGATTTAGAAATTATGTCTACCGCCCCTGGAATTTCTTATATAAAATAGCTTCTAGAAACTTCTAAAAAAATAATAATAATAATTTAAAGTCTTGTCTGGTAGCTCCAGTACCTGGATCACCTCTGAAAATGCTTCTGTAATCTGTACCTTTCCTGAGCTTTGATTTAATGGCCCTGCATCTGGCTTGTTTAGTAGCTATTGAGTGAATGTCACACACTATTTAAGAGAACAAAGAAAATGAAGAGGTTTTGGATTATATTATCTTTCTCCAGAGAGTTTAATTTCTTTATGGTAGGCAGTTAAACAATAGTTATATAACCTTGATAAAATTAGAGATTAACATATTCTAAATTGTTTCATGTTTTCTTTAGGCTGGTAGTGTTTATACTAAAGGCATTGACTTAAATGCAAGTCAGATATTTTCTAGGGCCTTTTCTCCATGGTGTGCCCAGAATTCCAATTTTGACTTCCAAATTTTGTGAGGTGGCAGAATTTCTGCTTAGCTTTCTAGCCCCTTAATATCTCTTTCTGCTTCCTATCATGGCCTCTGCCCTGCATATGTACACATAACTTGAGATTCAGAGAATTCCTCTGAATGAAGTCAGACATTTTCTGTGTTCACCTACTGCAATTTTCTTTTCTCCAGGATCTTAATGGCTTAAACCTGGTTGACGTGGTTGACAAGGACTTCTGACCGTCCTTCTTCCGAGTGTGCATGGCATGTCCCATGCTAGGAAGTTTGCTGCAATTTCTGGTCCTGCTTTATGCCCTGCAGCAAACTGACAAATACAGAGGGAAAATAAAGGTGATTGGTGACCTATAAATTACCTCGGTGCATTTCTTTCCTTTCTGGATTATGGCTCCTCAAATCCTGTTTGCCTGGATTTCCCTCTCTGATGATTTCAAATCACTATTTTCTAAAACCTAGGTTTTGTGGTTGCTTTCAGTTGGAAAGTTAGTCAGATACAAAACTACTTCTTCATAGCTGGAAACAAAAATTATTATTATTTATTTTATTTTTTCTAGCTGAAGTGAACTCTTTTATCATTATTTATTTTAATGATTAAATAAATTTGGCAGTGAGAGTCCAGTCAAGCTGGATTCCAAGTCATTTTGATATCTTCCCATAATTCGTGACACTTCCTAAATCTCTCTCTCTTTTTTTTAATTAAGTCATAGCCATGTACATTAATGCATGTATGGGATACAATGTGCTGGTTTTATATACCATTTGAAATTCTTTCATCAAACTAGTTAACAGAGCCTTCACCACACTTTCTTAATTATTGTGTTAAGACATTTATACGCTGAGTAGATTTGACATGTGCCCTTGTAAAATGCTGTACCACAGCAAGATGTTTCAAGTTTACTTTGTATCTTGCCAAAGACGTATCTTCAAAGATCCCATAGATTGTTCTGGTGAGAAATGATATTTAGAAGCCAAGATCTGAGGAAAAGTATATTTATGCCTACTAGTGTAACATTGCTTTTGGCCCTGTCCATAGTTTAATTACTTATATTTATGACAACAAAACCAAATCCACCACTGTAGCGCTCAACCTTACTTTTTTCATTCCATAGTTCGTTTTACTCATTTTATTCTACAATACATAAAATAGTTTCAAAATCTCTACATGATTACTAACACAACTTAGTAAAGTTCTTTGCATTTTTTGTGTTTTTAGTACATATTTTATTAAGAGTATGCATTGAAAATAATATGATCATATTACTTGGATTAAATTTTTTAATTTAAATATGTTATCAATTGGCATACAGTTAAGGTCACTTGTTTCTCAGTTGTGTTGAATTTTTTGAACATGTCAGTGAAAACAAATGTATGATTATCCACCTCATAACTATTACTAAGATTGAGTAATAGATTAAATTACCTAAAATTGAGTCATTCTTTGATCCCCGGAATAAATATGATTTGGCCATGATGCATTACTTTTTTAACGTTGTCGAAGGGATTGATTAGTAAATATCTTAGATTCACAGGGAAAAATGTTTTCCTAATTTTATTTTTTGTGTCTTGATTAGGCTTAGTTATAACCATTACATTTGTTTCAGACAAATGTGTGGATTTTTCTTCATTTTTATTTTAATGCTCTGGAACAATTTAAGTAAGAATGGTCTTCAAAGGACTAGTCAAATTTCCAATGTAGTGATCTAGTTTAGAAAATTTTCAGTAGGAAGTTTATGTATGCTTTATCTTTTTATATGCTAATCAGTCTAAGTATTCTGTTATATCTAGGGTCAATGATGATATGTATTTTTGGTTCAGATTTCAAAACATTTCCATAGATACATGTGTAGTAATTCCATGATTTCACTCATCCAATCTTATTTAAAAGTTACTTCCCCTTTACCATTTCTCATTTTGTATCTATTCAGACATGCTTTCTCCCTTTATCTTAAAAAAATTACATAATAGGATGGTGCCTGTGGCTCAGTCAGTAGGGCACCAGCCCAATATACCGAGGGTGGTGGGTTCAAAACTGGCCCTGGCCAAACTGCAACAAAAAAATAGCCGGGCATTGTGGTGGGTGCCTGTAGTCCTAGCTCCTTGGGAGGCTGAGGCAAGAGAATCCCCTAAGCCCAGGAGTTGGAGGTTGCTGTGAGCTGTGACTGCACAGCACTCCACTGTGGATGATAAGTGAGACTCTGTCGCTAAAAAAAGAAAAAGTTAATTAAAAATTCCATAATAATAATTTATTGGGTAGTTTTCCCCAAAGAATCATAATTTTATTCCTTTGACTTTTCAATATTATTTTTTTGATCTAGAATTTGAGTCCTACTATGTTGACCTCGTCTAAGTATGCAGTTTGAGCACTCTTGAAAATGTACTTTTGTAAGCACATTGCAATCAAAACATAGACCATTCTTATCACCACAGAAATTTTTTCATGCATATTTGCAATAAATCCCCACCACCAATTCTGTTCTCCAGTAACTACTAATCTGCTTTCCCTCACTCTAGGTTAGTTTCGTTATTCTAGAATGGCATATAAATAAAATCTCCCTGTGTGTAGTCTTGTGTTTACCTTCTTTCACTTCATATAATGCTTTTGAGATTCATCCAAGTTGCTATTTATATCAGTGTATTTCTTGTTATTGCTCAATATTCCATTGTATAAATGTAACAATTTGCATATGGTTTTAGCATGCATTTTTATATATCTTCTTTGTGAAGTTTCTATTTCAATCCTTTGCTCTTATTATTGGATTGTTCACCTTCTTATTAGTGAGTTTTAAGTATACTCACTCACAAAGATATATCAAATAAGAAGTAAGAAAATACAAGACATTTTCTGGGGATCTGTGAGTTGTCTCTTCCTTTGATTAATGGAATTTTTAAAGAATTCTTCCATGTTACTCTCTACTCCTGCATCTTACTATCTCTAGTCATTTCAGTTACATGACCCAAGAGATCCCCCTCTGTGCAAGAGCCCAGTACAAGTGGGGGAATTGCCCAGCAGAAGAAATCCAGAATAATGCCTAGAGAGCTCAAGTCAAGCTATACCAGCTCTCCTAACATCAAGATGTCAAATCAACAAAAATATTTATGACAACCCAAGGTCAGGGGAGTGGATTAGCTGGTTTCAGACCATGCAGCAATTGCAAAGTTGCTTTTCATTTCCCTCTGAGAAGGTGATGCTATATTTTTCTCATAGCATTTGTTTGTCATTGTTTATGAACTTTACATCTTTTCTAAGCTATTTAACAGTTTTCTTTATCAATTTAGATACATACCTGGACTCCTAAGTAGATTGTGAGTTTTTAAAGGCAAACCATATTTACTCATATTTAGTTAAGTATCAGAAAAAAAAAATCTGACCACTCAATACTTTCTGTTTTTCTTACATTCTGTCAGAAAAAGACACATACTTTTGCCAATTTGACGTGAGAGCAATTTGGAAATCATTTTATTTTCCTTATATTACCTTTTAACTGTTCAAAAACCAAGCTCTACTAATTCTTTTTCACTAAAATCTACAATTCTTCATCCCCAGTATTATTTATTTAGTCCAAATACATCACTTCTTGCTTGGATGATTAATCATGTTTGTTTTATTACCCTGCTTTTATAGAGACTTTAAAAGCATCTCTAACATACACACCACATTGCAATCAGAAATACTTTTCAAATATCTATTTCATATATTTATTTATTTGCTACATGCCAGCACTTGGCTATGCTTTGTGATTGTTAAGATGAAATAAGTAGAATAGATAAGCTAAAGAAAAATAATAAGGAATCAAAGAAACAAGCATGAATCAATTTATTTGGAAACACATAAATGGGAGTGAATATTTGAGCTGAGCCTTTTGCAGGAAGAGCAGAAATGAATTTGCTATGTTCCTTTGCTTTTCTACTTGGAGCCTGGTTGAGAAATATTAATAATTTTGAATTGCGACCTGTGGGCAAGAAAAGGGAGAACTGGACATTACTTTTATTTTTGAAAGATAAAGTTAATGGCAATTTAGAGATTGCTTGAAATGAGGGAATTTGATTGCTTCACTTTTTAGGGGGAGAGGTATGACTATAGCTATTATTTGGAATTTAAGCAAAGAACTTAACATTTAAAAATTTCAGCTTCTTTTCTGTGGTGAAGCAAAGCACCATAAATCAGTGCTGTTTATTCTGCAGCAACTTACTTAATGGGTCCCTCGGGCAAACATAAATCAAATAGGTACCTAATACCCTAGATACAGAACTGCTGTGTGGGGAAAATGCAGAAAATGTGCACAGCGCCCTAGAAGCCTCTTGAGAGGAAGGGATTTAGATACATCTCCTTTCTTCTTAAAGCTCAATGCTATCTCAGTTTTGCTTATGAATTAATTAGGCTTTACAAAGGTCCCACTTGACAAGTAAGGACCTGACAGCCAAGGCACCCACAGGGGAGGGACAGTCTGCCTGGCAAGCTGGGTTCCACGGCAGGGCCTAAATAGAAAGGAAAATGGGCTCGTGCTGACACTATATGTCCCTCCATACCCCAGAGGAGGACTTTAGACAAAATGGCTAGGCCATAAATTTAAGGTAAAAGCTGTACTCTTGTAAGTCCATCCTTGAGCACACCTTTTCACGAAGAGAATGATCGTGGGGCTAGGATCCAGATGAGCAAAGGTGTCTTTGTTGCAAAATATCAGGAAATATCTGGTAGGGAGCACCAGTGCTCACTTGTACCTTTTAACAGCAAAAGAAACAAGGCAGAGAATAACCTTGAGTCCACTTGGGGCCACATCTGATTTTTGAGCTCTATTTGAGCCTGGAAACAGTCCTTGCTGTTCTGGGCTGAATCATTTCCCAGGAGTTCTTAGACAACAGCTGGGTACTGAGGAAGCCCAAAGAGAGACACTCTAAAATCTTTGCTGTATAGTTTGCGAGGACTGACGTAACATAGTACCACAGACGAGATGGCTTAAACCACACGCATTTATTTTCTCACAGTCCCGAAGGCTAGAAGTTCAAGATCAGAGTGTCAGCAGCACTGGTTTGCTCTGCGGCCCCTCCCCTTCACCTGGCAGTGACCACCTTCTCCCTCTGTCTTTACGTGGTCTTTCCTTGGCGTGTGTCTGTGTCCTGGCCTCTTCTTGTGAGGACACCAGTCATGTGGGAACACAGCTCACCCTACTGATCTCATTTTAACTTCATTATCCCTTTCAGGAGTCTATCTCCAAATACCGTTACATTCTCAGGTACTAAGGGTGGGATAAAATTTAGCCCATAACCCTTGCCAAGTTATACAAGTGGAGATTGAATGAACGTAAATGTTAGAAAGATAGAATCTTTATTAATTTAAAAAGTTCTTCCCATTTTAGTTGAAAAAAATAAAATAAAAAATAAAAAGTTGCTTCGTTGTCAAATCCTTACTAATTACTCATTTTATCAAATCTAATGCTACCCCCAACTTGCTTCAGAATTTTATTCTAAAAAAATAATAAATAGAACAGATACAATCCTATAGGGTCTCTCTCCATTCATGTCTGTCCCTACGAAGAAATTTTCAGTATTTATCCTAATAATATTGCTAAGGTTATTGTCATTTTTTCAATGTAATCTTGCCTGTACTCCCAGCTGGTAATGCATTAGTAGGTCATACTAGTTACTTCTTCTTAATATTCTTAAATAACTGTCTACTTCAGGACAAATCTGTACTCTCTGGCATAGCTTGTTCCTTAAATATTTGTCCTTTTGAGGTCCACACACTGCCCTGCCCCCCACAGGGCTCAGCCACACACACCATCTGGGCTCAGGTAACCCCATTCCCTTGTATATGTTCCTCTCTGCCTGGAGGGATGTTGCCTCCTGCCACATGGTTTGTTGTCTTTCATTTATACTCATGTGTCTTTGAATAATGCTTCTGTCTCAACACGCATTGTATCAGATGACAATTACTAAGTTTCATTATGTGTTTTACTCAAAGGATTCAAAATGTTTGGAATGTCAAGAGTGACCCTTTCATAAGTGTACATCTAGAGTTTGGCATGTGGAATGCCATTAGCTCAATTAAAGTTAGTTCATGAGTGATAAATGCATGCCTTAATTGGTTGTCGATGATGCTGGTGCTAAAACTGCTTGGTAGTACATGCTTATCCGCGAAATTGAGAACAATGTTCATTACCAAATAAATCTGAAAATGATGTGTTTCTGAGTCCCCATTCCAAAAATAGAAGCAGCACCTAGATATGGGGGGAGATATATATACACACACGTGTGTGTGTGTGTGTGCTCTAAAAATTGTTTCTCCTACTGAGACTTTCGCAATGCCACTGCTTACCTCTGCGGCTGCGGTGTGTGTGCTGTCCTGACGGACACCAGGATGCCTGAGCGCAGCCTTCACTCGACACCTGACAGCCCAGCTGCTCCCCAATCCTGCAGGGAGCTGAGAAAAGACAGGGGGTGGCAGGAGCTTTTATTCCTGCCTTATTAAAATGGAGACATGGACTCTGTAAACAAAATCCACCAAAACCCATAAGTCAGGGGAGTTGGGGTTTACAGAGACACGTAATGGACTCCTTCAAATAAATTCTAAAGTTTTAAAGAGCACTTTTAGCACACGTGTATTCATGATCTGCCAAAAATTAAACTCTCTTTTCAAGAAAAAAATTATTTCTGACAAACCACTGGTCGTGGGCTTCCCAGGAGAAAGCAGAAACTGGCTTCCCCCCACTTAACAAATATTCCTGGATTTAGCTAGCCTTGAGGGGAAGAGAGCACCCATGCCTCCCATTCGCTGCGGTAGGCAGCCTCGTCCAGCACACAGCCTCGCCTCACCACCACCTCTGCTCATTAATGCTGTCCTGGAGATGTGTTGAGACGCTGCGGAGGGAGGAGCCTGGCAGCATGCAAACGTGATTCCTGAGGCCCCTGCTGTGTTCATTATCCCCTTGACACATTAGCCTGCAGGTTTTCTCAAAGCCCCAAGTTGGTCATGGCCAGGGGATGGCATCATAGACTACCCTCCCTCTTGAACGGTGTAACAGGCGGTTAACTCCCAGGCATGGTGCCTGGGGAAGCCAGAGAATGTGGCAATCCCCAGAGAGATCTATGGCACTCTCTCACCCTAATTACTGAGAGCAGACAGAAGCTGTCTAGGATTGAAGTCCTTAGGGGATGCAGGCTGCCTAGAGCGTTATAACTAGAGATGAAGTCAGAGGGGAGCCCAGAGACCACATGGGGATACTTTGCCTGGAGTGAATCACAGTGTCAGTAACACATGACACAGGGTAGGTCTGCTCTTGTGGCTCTCAGAATGCCTGACTCAGGGCTCAAAACTTACTAAGAGACCAGTAATTATCACCTGACTTATCTCAGAGACTGTGAAAAGAAATGTCTCTACTAAGGGTCATGTGCCAAAATTCAATTTCTTAAAGCTAAGTTTAGGGTAGCAAAAAGTACTTGAAATATATAATCTATGCATTTTTAAATAATAGATCTCTCATGCCCTCCCCCACACACATACACTGAGCCATAAGATAGATAATTTCCTATTTAATAGAAAAGAGGAAGCCTATGCAAAAGTAATAAATTTGGGACACATTGGCTCTAAAGAGATCGGAAATAACCTATTAGGACCATCCACATCTCTGAGCCATTTCGGCACCTGAACATATCTTGTTCCAGGATTGCTTCAACTCTTTCCTATGACCATGTCTGTTTCTTCAAATAGACGGCAGGACAACCAGCTGCATCACTATTTCTCGACACCATGGAGTCCACAGTGTCTCGCAAAGTGACAGGCAAAATAAGGTGCCAAAGTCAGTGTTGCTAGCAAGGAAGGAAATAAAATGAAGAAGGAAAGAATGACAGGGTAGAAGAGTCAGGGAAGGAGATGGGGAGGAAAACTAGATCAGGGATGTTTTAAGGTTTTCCAGAATTATAAATAAATTTACTCTGTGGGCCAAGACATACATTAAATTTCTTTTCATCGCAAAGAATTCATAGGCACAGAGACCAGAAAGTTGAAAAGCCGTCAAGAGTTATTATACATAGCTCTTATTCTCTAGACAAATTCAATATTCAAACAATATGCAAATGCATTCTGCATGTTACTTTACAACCTTCTGCCTAATGCTGACTGTATTCAACAAACAAAATAGCTCTGGCCGCAGGTGCAAACAGGCAGAAATCCTCAACTGAAGACTTCCAATAGTGCGTTCGAATGTCTTTCATCTTTTTTGCAGGTAGCTAAAGAAATGGCAGCCCTGAACTTAACCATCTTGCTTAAAACCAAGATTTACACTGTATGTGAGTATCCTTTTTTTTTTTTTTTTTTTATTGCAGATTGATACGAGGCTACGCACAATTCGTTTACATGGTTTGGGTTTGTAAGGTGAAGTTCGAATTGTGGCTTTGTCCTTCTCCCAGGAAGGCGTCACACATTCGTGCATTGTTCCTTTTGGATGGAACTTGCTCAGCCCTCCTCACACACACTTCTTGAATTTAACTGAGTTCTCTTCCCTGAGCACCTGCCTGTTGATCTACTCATTTCAATTTATTACTGAGCATATGTGAGACTTGTTTTCCCATTCCCGTCATACGTCATGTAGGAGAGTGTTCTCCAAATCCATTCAGGTTGTCCAAAATAATAATAATAATGAGTATCCTTTTTTATTCAATAGAAAAACTTGTGACCTGCCCATAGTAGCACATTGTGTACCCATAAGAGAGATTTCTTAGCTGATTTCCTCAAAACCAGAAGGAAGAACAAAGTCAAGATGGGAAATCTCAAGTTCTCTGTCCTAATGTTTTCCCTCCTTAATTTTGAGGGGAACGTGGGAAAGGCCTTATTTACTATCTAAATTTACAACATCCTTACCTAACTCCCCCCCACCCTTTGACTCTATCTCTTTCTCTCTCGGAAGCACACATGCGCCCCCTCATTTACACGCATACACACACTTTTCCCTGGAAGATGAAGGAAAGGAAAGGAGGACACTGTACAATTCCTGAAAAGTTAATTTTATTTTTAAGGATGCAAAGCTTTACCGGGAAAAAATGTTACAGAATTGTTTTCTGAAATATTTACAATTTTGTTCCTAGAATTTACTTTTTTGTCAATCTCTCCTCTCTCATCTAGATCCTTATGACAATTGAAGCATCTTCTTTTTTTGTTCGAGTTAAGATGGAATAAGCACCCTCCACCTGCCTCTCTCACTCAGTATAGCTACCAAACTAAGCTGAATGCAGAGAGCAGATGGTTGGGGGCTTTGAAAAATAAATAGTAGCAGGTAGATTGAGGAAGAAAACCAGAATTCAAAGGACCATGAAGCTGGTGATGTTTACAGTTGTTTCCACCTGTCCTCCTGCCTGCCCACGATGGAGGCACAGCTATAGAGGTACACAGCAAAGCAGGACTGGAATTAGGGTAATGAAAATAAGGCAGGGTGTCAATATGCAGATCTGGATTCTGTGTTTATTTAAAATTGCAACAATTTGTTCATTATGGAGTTTTACATTAACTTTGATTTCTGATATGTTGCATTAAAATTTCACTTGTCAAGAAAGTAACCTCATGGCAATTGTACATGAACCCTTGGGCGTAACACATATGGATTTTGTTCTAATCAACAGCCCCAAATCTTTGACAACTGAAGCAACAGATACATCATCACTAATGTCCCAGACTGGCTACTAGGTGAAAAAGAGATTAAAAACTAATAAAGAACAGTGTCAGAGATCTATAGGATAATAGAAGAGGTACAACATTTATGCTACCAGTCCCAGAAAGTGAAGACGAAGAGGAGTTTGGTGCTAAAATAATAGTTGAAGAAATAATGGCTTAAAACCTTCCAATTTTTTTCATGTACAGTTCTAGGAATTGTAATGCATGCATTGAGTTATATAAATACCCCTGCAAACAAGTAAAAGCCAAACTGGATTTCAAGCCTATGTCTGTTTTATTCAAAAGTTTGTTTAGGTCCTGTTCACATGCTTCCATGGATCTGGATTTGAATCTTGCCAAATGTATACTCTTTTTTTCAAAAAATTTAAAAGAAGAGTATTATTTGGCTGTCATGACTTCCTCTATTCTCAAAAATTCCTGACATTGAACTATGCTTCTGGTAGTTTTTTTAAAAGCTATTTTTTTTTTTTTGATAAATAAAAATCTACAGCAACCTGGCAGAAATTGAGGCCACCTTTGAAAATCAGCCGAGAATCTTTCAGTTTGGGGGGGTGTCTCTTGACTTCTGGGTCTTTGGCTGACCAAAATAATTGGGGTGGAGTGAATGTGAATTTTACAAATCTCCAACCCTTGCCTCCCAGGACAGGAGGAAAACATATATAATGGATATTATATAAGTATTTACATGTACATTTATATCTTTATATATGAAATATATATTTATATATGAAATGTATATATATCTGTGCCTTCTATTCATGTTCCTAGAAAACAATCAAACATGAAAATTATCAGAAAACTGTGTTTAATAAGGAAGGTGCATTTGTAAGAACCAGCAAGGCTTCACTCATACTGGGAAGAAAAGTCAAGTTAAAACCAGGTGACATTTTCTCCCATTCTGCGAGTTGTCTGCTTAGTCCCTTGATTGTGTCCTTAGCTACACAGAAACTTTTTAAATTGATTGGATCTCACTTGTTTATTTTTTTGTTGTTGCTGTGATTACTTTGGAGATTTTCATAAATTCTTTTCCTAGGCTGATTATCTGTAAAAGTTTTTCTAACACTCTCTTCTAGAATTCTTATAGTTCCATGCCTTAGGTTAAAGTCTTTTTACCCATTGTGAATTAAATTTTATGAGTAGTGGGGTGAGAGATACAGATGCTGTTTCAGTCTTTTACATGTGGCTATCCAGTTTGCTCAGCCCCATTTATTGAGTAGGAATTCTTTTCTCCAGTGTATATTTTTGTCTGCTTTGTCAAAGATCAGATGGGAATATGAAGATAGTTTTATCTTTGGGTTTTCTGTTCTGATCCATAAGCTTATATCTGTTTTGTGCCAGTACCATTTGGGTTACTATAGCCTTGTTGTATAGCTTGATGTCTGGTAATGTGAAGTCTCCAGATTTGTTCTTATTATATAAGGTTGCATTGGCTAGTTGGCGTCTTTTTCTGGTTCCATGCAAAGTGTAGAACTATCATGTCAACAGATGTGAAAAATGACATTGGTACTTCAATGGGGATTGCATTGAATCTATAAGTCACTTTTGGTAGTAGAGCCATTTTAACAATGTTGATTCTGCAGATCCATGAGCATGATATGCTTTCCATCTCTTTATGTCCTATGTGATTTATTTCCTCAGTATTTCATAATTCTCCCTAGGGACATCTTTAACATCATCAGTAAAGTATGTTCCTAGGTATTTTATTTACTTTATTTCTGAAGGGTATTGTGTCTTTGATCTGATTTTTCATCTTGACTGTTGTTGGTGTATATGAAATGTACACTGATCTGTGCATATTTATTTTTCAAGCTGAGACTTTGATGAATTTATTTTTCAATTTCGGGAGTCTCTTGGTTGAATCTTTGGAATACTCTAGATATGAGCTTATGTTGCCAGCAAAGAACAATAGTTTGACCTCTTCCTTCCCTATCTGGATACCCTTGATTTCCTTCTATCGCCTGATTCACTGGCTCAGACATCCAACACTATGTTGAATAGAAGTGGTGAAAACTGCCATCTTTTGTCTCTGCATGTGAGATAAACTCAGTTAGTTTACCCAAGGACCCCAGAGTACCAACCCTAGTCCCCTGCACAGCCCCCTTTAAGCTCTGACAAGATGAAAGAAACTATCATGAAGAAAGAGAAACTCACCAAACTGCAGGCACAAGTGTGCATTGGTGGGAAAGGAACTGCTCACAGAAAGAAGAAGGTGGTTCATAGGACAGCTATACCAGATGATAGAAAACTTCAGTTCTCCTTAAAGAAGTTAGGGGTAAACAATATCTCTGGTATTGAAGAGGTGAATATGTTTACAAACCAAGGAATGCTGATCCATTCTAACAACCCTTCAGGCATCTCTAGCAGCAAACACTTTCACCATCA
>CAUYON010048585.1:0-64058 GCA_963573935.1 Arctocebus calabarensis
AATATTATGCAGCCTTAAAGAAAGAGGGTGACTTTTCCTCTTTCATTTTTACATGGATGGAGCTGGAACATGTTCTCCTTAGCAAAGTATCTCTAGAATGGAAGAAAAAGTATCCAATGTATACACCCCTAATATGAGGTAAATTCTTTATCTTTCAAGTGAAGGCTACAACCCATTTATTGCACAGGAAGATGGGGGAAGGGGAGGGAGAGGGTGAGGGGAGATGGGACAAAGGGTGAGACCACATGTGAGGTACATATTTGAGGGGTCAGGAGAAAACTTCTAAATACGGATCAAAAATGTTTTCACATAGTAAATGAGAAAATCTCATGAATGTTATGTCAATCAGGTTGATAAAAATATCTCAGATTGTATGCGAAGCCCACACACCGTACCCCATGATTGAACTAATGTACACAGCTATGATTCAAAAAAAAAAAAGAAAAAAAAAAAAAGACTGGAGAGTCCATTCTGATTAAAATCTTCTGAGCAACTGTCTTGTTTTCCTCTCCTTTTCCTCCTCCCTTTGAATCTCAGACAGAAGAAGGAAGCTAATTGAACACCGTCAGTACCTTTACACTCAGGAGGGAATAACTCCCCGCCACCCCGCGACTACCACCACTTCTAGAGCCATTCCTCAACCTCATGCAAGTGGGAGATGGGACCCAGGATGGCTGGAGCCTTTGGTAGCTGATGCTCTTTAGAAGAAGAAAGGAAGAAAAGAGCCTTCAGAGACAGAGAAGGTCAAAATTCTAGTGCCACACAGAGACATGCATGGTGTAAGATGCTAAGATCATTTGCCCATTTGTCAATATCAAACTATGTGTTGAGGCAAGACCACCCAACTCACACTATGCATGTCCTTGGTGAGTTTTCCAGCACAAGTCTTAGGTTTCTCGGAAGGACTTGATAGGACAAGACTTGAAGAACACCTTCTAGGTAATGTTTCTCCATCATCTAGACTCGTGGGAGCCTCGCTATTTTGTTAGAATGTGAGAAGAATAAACCCTTAGCAGTCAGCCCGCCTGGTATCCAGCAAACGGTTTTTAGGAAATGATGGACTAATAGTGACAGTGCGGAAAATAAAGAACACTTTGGAGATAAGACAGTTACTGTAATCCTAGTAACACAAATAAACTTGAAGTGCTTTCCCCTAAAAGCCTTTACATTACAGATGGTGCTTCCTAGATCAAGGAAATGGTCTAGACACATCCCCACAATCTTCCCTGTCCTTTTTCTCTAGCATTGCTGTAAGATAGATGTGACATGGATACATGTGCTTACAGTCATTCAATAGATACCTTTAGAATACTTCTGAATCAGAAGGCATTGTGCTTGGGGCTACAGAGCATCACAGATACATAAGCTGACCACACCCTACCTGCTCTCAGATACCCTAGGAATAGAGAAGGGGGTGGAATTTCTTCTGGCCACACTATCTCAAGGAAATGGTAATGAGTCAATTGATTGAGACAAACTAATTGTTTGTTCTCCATGAGGTTCATCCAGAGCAGCAAGAGTTCGATGAGGACAGGGGTTAGGTTTAAGTCAATCAATGCTGTATCCTCACTGCTTTACTCATGATAGGAATGAACACATCCAATAAACATTGCACATTTGGTTAGTGATGACCCCTTGGTCTTAATCACTCTGAAACACAGAGCCAGAGTTTGTGCGACAGTCTCTGGGACCCCCCCCCAACATCCAGCAATTTAACCAGAGCTTCTAAATCAAGCCACAAGGTCTTGAAAAGTTCATTAATGACCTCAGGAAGCCCCTTCTCTATCTCTTTTACATATGGAAGAAATCTTTCCCAAGCTCCTTCAGCCCCAAACACTCTTGGTGCAAAGGTACATTACAGATCTCTCCCCTTCCACCTGACTCTAAATTTAGAACAGGGATGACGTTCCACTTGACTCGGTTACATCCTGCTCTCAATATGACATAGATACATTGGCTGTAAGTGACAGAAAACTCATCTAAAGTAGCTTAAGCAAGAAAACATGATTTATAGGAATTTTATGCTAGGGAGGTAGGGGTTTTTACAAAGAAATATAAATGACCATGAAAAAAGGGAATAGCAAAGATGGCAGGTACACAGAGCTAGCCTCAAAGGTCTCTGTCTTTTAAATCTGCTATCAAGGGTGCTCCTCCAGGAGGAAAGGAAGAAGCAAATCTTTCAGAGGTTCTTTCAAAATCTGGCCAGATGAAGGAGCTCAGTGTCTAAATTAAAGTGCATTATCTCCAGAGGTAGCGGCAATATGTTAGTGTGGAACCAGGCTGCTTATTATTTTCTATTGAAGTCCACAATTTTTGTTCAGCAGCAAGAGTCACTGTGGACCCACTGCTGAGGCCAATTAGATCTTCAGTACTTGTAAAGCTGGTCTCAATTTTATCAGTGTCCAACTGATTTCAATAGCATAATTTGATATAGCAATTGCATAGAGGAGGCTTTACAACAGTCGGCGAGCAGCATTGGGTGCCTTTCCGATTCTGATTTTACTTTTGAGTTAGTTGGGCTTTTCACTCGCTATGATACATGTTAATATCCATTCTTATATTATAATCTAAAAAGTATTTGGAACAGATACTATCAAATTCCATTCTCCTTTCCTTCATAAGGGAAGCATATTATTACTAATTCATTTCTGCTTTATAGATGGGGACATAGAAAGGTTTAGTCAATTGCCAGAGTTACATAGAACATGAATAGATCAGAAGAGAGATGTTCCTAGTTAAATCCAGACACATGAGCATCTTATTTCTAAGTTCTTTTCCTTGAAACTTTCTTTGGATTTCCTAAGGTTCTCAGAATACAAATTAAACTCCTTAAAGAGTTCTGTGTGATCTGGTCTCTCATTACCCCATCTTAGACCATTGTTTCTCCTATTCTTATGGATTCAAGATACAGCTGTTTAGTTTCTGGACAGCCAGTTCCCCTTTATCTCAACATACTTGGTGTGTTTTTCCCTACCTGGAAGGTTCTCACCAGCCCAGCCTCTTCATACGCCATCATCCCATTCCCTCTTCTCCTTGGCTTCCATTCATCCTCAGATGTCACTGGCTCAAAGTAAACTCAACCTAGACTGAATCACACCTCCCTGTTACCCATCCTCACAGCACTTACCATACTTTGAGATGACATGTTCCTGATTAAATAATGAATGACTACCTCCTAGTCTAACGAATAGACCATAGGAATAGTTTCTTATCTTACACAGCATTGTTGCTGAAGGGAAAGCAAATATTCTTAATGGATCAGATGAACGAACGAGTAGATGGATGCATAAGAGATAGAGAAAGAGAAGGCTGGGTGGATGGGTAAACTGTGGTCCACTATTACAAGAATAGTAGATACAGGTGCACTCTACTGAGTACCCAGCTTCCATAATAGTGGAATCTTATATAACTATAAAATACATATATATCATTTCACATATATAGTATTATACTATATAAAATTATGTATAACTACACTAAGGAGTTTGCTTTGATTTCCCCAGTGTCTGCATGTACTTGTTTCTTAGGCAGCAGGCTGCATTTTCAACTCCAATTTTAAATTCTGAGTTAGTTGTGTTTTTCCCTTGGTATAATACAGGTTAATATCTATTGTTATATTTATTCTCTATGAAGCTCAGTGAAGGAGCTAAACACTACTTCAAAACAAGCTTAATTTTCATCTGCACGGTTTCTGACATGCACAGTTGCTCCACTCATGGTGAGCATGAGGAGCCTTCAATGTGAGTAGTGAGTATGGTCAGGTATCAGGAGCCATAGCTCAAGACATCTTGATTGTTTGTCTGAGATGCATTATTTCACCTGGGACTGTAGAAAGGGAACCCTAGGGAATGACTATTTATCTCTTAGTCATGATTTTCCTCCTTGGAAAGGGAAAGAGGAAGTAATTACCAAGGTATCATGGACCTGTTCCTCTGAGTCTTCCTGGGTTAGGTTCCCACTCTGGAGTCCAAGCCAGGGCCACCAGCTGGACAGTGATGGGGGCTGGCATTATCCCTCTGCCAGGAGAGCTTGATCTGCCCTCCCTTGACTTGCACAAAGGAACTTTAGCCTCCAAAGGAAGAGATTATCAGGAATTTATGACTCAATCAACCCACCCAAAAGGAGCATAAATGGGATTAGTTTTAATATTGTTAAGTTGCAAAAATACAGGCATATGTGCATGGCAAAGCAAAATGTACGCAAGCAAAGGGGGAAAACATATGGGTACCCATATGGTGAAAAGCGCATTGCTAGACCTTCACACACTTCTCATTTACAACAAGAACCAAAGTTAGTGAACATAAATTTGCTTTGCAAAAATGTGAGAGGAACAGCTTGTTTGCCCATAACTGTTCCACTGAGCGAGATATGTATAACCTTGATTTCTCATCTCAGACACCTCTTTCTCACACTCTGGGGATTAATTAGGCTCTAAACACGACTTTGGATTTGAAACAAGGCTCCTGGCTGCCTGGAGGAGAGACAAAGAAGTGGTGGCAAGACTGGATGAAGCAGCAGGTCAACTAATAGGTAGTTCCTACTCATGGCTGGAACTTTTACCTGGGATGACTTAGAGGAGAAACGAGGTTGGTGGGCCTCAGCAGGTTTATTTTAATTGAAGAAGAGGAACAACAGGGACCAACAGACAATGGCACAGATGTGGTTTTCACTGGGAAGCTGTGTTTTTGTTAGAACAATACAGAGTGGACGTTAAAAAAGTGTCTAGACACAGAAAGCTAGGTGCAGAGTTAGGAAAGGAAAGGCAAGAGTATGGGTGATGCTCAAAGCCAGTGAGCACCCTTGGGTGCCCCAGATAACAAGTAGAATTTGATAAAATATGTCATTTTACATTGTACTTGCTCCAACCTCAAGCTATGGGAGCCGTCTTCGTACAGAATAAAGAGGTCCAGGTTTGAAATCAGGAACTAGGTTCCCTTCATAAATCTACCACTTTACTTAGCTATGACTCATTTGTCTTTCCTTAACCTTCCCACCTGTTTCTGTGCCTGTGAAACAGGCAGACTCTTGTTTCTGCGACCCATTTTAGGGAACTGCTATAAGCTCACTGAGATGATTCATGTGAAAATACTTTATAAACAAGCAGATAGAAAAAACTTATTAGTGGAATACTAAAGGGACATCTTCTTTTCATTCTGATTTTTTTCTTCTTTTTATATTGTTTCTTTTTTTTCTTTCCTTTTTTTTCATTTTTATTTTTCTGAGGCAGAGTCTACCCTATGCCCTGAGCAGAGTGCAGTGGCGTCCAAGCTCACTGTGACCTCGGACTCTGGCTGTGGGCATCCTGCTGCCTTAGCCTCTGAGGCCGGTGGGATTACAGGCGCTTGCTGCTGTGCCTGGCTGGGTTTTTCCATTTTTTTCATGAGTCAGGGTCTCACTCTCACTCAGGCAAGCCTCCAACTCCTGAGCTCAAACAATCCTCCGGTCTCAGCCTCCCACAGTGCTGGAATTACAGGCATGAGTCACTGTGCCCGGCTTCACTCTGATTTTTTAATTACTTTACTTTGACATAATTGTTGATTCACTAGAAGTTGCAAAAATGGTGTTCAGAACAGGTGTTGGAAATGCAGTACCCATCTACCCCAATGGTGATATCTTACATAACTATAAAGGTATCTATGATATAATTATATATAAGTAATAATATATGCAAAGTTATATAGAACTACACTATGGAGTTGACTTTGACTTTCCCAGTGCTGCATGTACTTATTTCTCATTGTGTGTAGTTCCATGACATTGCATCACACAATCAGATTCCCATCTCCCAATTGTGCAGCAATTGGGGCACAGTACTGCTCTACCCCCACAAGGCAACTCCTTCCTATTGGCCTTTTCACTCCTAGCAACCACTGGTCTATTGTGCATCTTTACAATTTTGCCATCTCAACACTGTTATAAAGATTGGAATTACGTGGTGTGCAACTTTTGAGATTAACTCTTTTTACTCAACACAATGCCCTTCCGGTCCCTCCATGTTTCTGGGTATATCCACAGTTTGTTCCTTTGTGTTGTGTGGTGTTCTATGGTTTGGGACCCTGGTTTAACTATTCCCCCTGAAAAGGACATGTGGGTTGTTTCCAAGTTTGGCTATCATAAGTAAAACTGCTAAATCATGCCCAGTTTATAGTCAGGCCCAAGAAACACTAACTCACTAAATCAATGAACCAGGACTGTCAAGAAAAAGAGACAAAGACTAGAGGTAGTAAAATATATAAAGTGAGCAGAAAAGGGAGTGGCACACAGGAAGCACCCGTCACAATATCACCATAACCAGTTCCCAGGCTAACTGGAAGTTACAGGGATTTGGACAAGGCACTTGAATCACAGCATGGCACGAGTGTAATTTAGAAAGAACTGTTGTGCACCTGGTGTTCAGTGCTATGAAATGCTTTCCATTCATTTTCTCTTTTGATCCCTGAAATACTCTGACACGCATAAGTGGGCATTATCAATAGTCCCATTTTACAGTTCAAGGAATTGAGGGCTGAAGAGATCAGAGTGATGTTTCCAACCTCACTCAGCTTCCTTGCACCTCAGCCCAGATCTCAAGCTCAGGCCTCTAAGACTCTGGGTCCACATTCTGCCGATGAGCTAAGATGAGCATCTCCAAAGAGATGGGCACCCCCACCCATGTGAAGGTTAATGCTTCTTTTATATGGAGAATTAAAGACTTAGCAATTTCTTCTAAGACCTTCTCCTCAGGAATTTTTAGTGTAAAAACTAAAGGCTATAGCAGAAGCAGTCATGGATCAGTACATTTCTTAACCTCAACATCTACCAGACTGAATACTAGAAGACAAAACTGCCCAGCAAAGTCAGAACCATGGGTGACAATATCGGTGGTATCAGCCCTTCACTCGCGTGTAATTCACTCACTAGCAACCTCATATATCTGGAACAAAGCCAAACATTATTTCCCCCAGACAGCTATCATCAGTACCATTTATCATATTTGTAAAAGCTGATGTGCTTAACTCCGAGAAAGTTCCCTCCTTACCACTAGTTCTTATTTAGGACCGATCTATCTTGTTTTAAATGGATTCTTGTTCATGATAAATAGGAGCAGATCATCAGAAGAAATGTGGCTGTGAACAGGCAAGGGTACTGACTTTAGGAAGATTTGACAATTAATAGTCTTTTTGGAGGGAGTATAGAAAAAGAGGAACTATTTTTAAAAAGTCAAGACACAAGAGTTTAAACAGAATGATGGTAAGTAAGGGCCATATTCCTAGTTATCTCAGCCCCCGAATTCTGAGATACAAACAATTGGTATGTACGACGCTGATGTTACATTATAAAAATGAGCTAAATGGCATTCACTAGACTCAAGGAAACAGAGAACATAATATATTTTTAAAACAATTCCATTGAAAAGGGCGCAAGTCAATGCATTAAGGAGTCAGCTTTGGTTACCTGGAAAATTTGCTTCTATGAATTAACTCATTCACTTGTTCCCTAAGGTATTAGTCTATGTAAGTAGACCACACAGGCAGCTCACTCACACGTGACTAGCTGTCATCTTAAAATCTCAATGCAAGGGAGACAGAAAAGAAGATTTTATCATTTTCCCCAAACACCTGTCCTTTCCAAATATGTCATCGGAAACAGGGCCAGACGTGTAAGGAAGATTACCATGGCATCATAAGAGGGAAGGACAGCCCTTCTTAGAATACAACAACCTGTGGAGTCTTCTCCTGCCACTCCCATCTCTGCAACTGTGTTTTCACATTGCCCACGTGCCTAGCAGAAACTCTCAATTTCTGTTGACCCAGATTTCCTTCCTCTGTCCTTTAAAATTGGGAAGGAACTCTTGAAACCCAGCTGGTTCACAATGTATTCTAAACACATTGGATACTTGCCAATCCACTCTATCTGTTTGTTGTGGGACCCAACTCTTTCTTGGGGAAAAGTCTCTGAGATAGTAGCCTGTGAGTCTACCACCATCCCAGCTCCTGAGCTGTAGGTTAGCTGGTACAGATTTCTACATGTGTGAATGCTATTAAATGTGCTCCATATTCTCTAGAAAACTCATGTTAATATGTTTTAAATAAGCCATTATTTGCTATTGAAAAAATTAAGTACAGCTTTTTAATCTAAAGATAAAGAACAAAGACACAGTCAAATGCTCAGCAGTTTACACATCAACTGCAAAATCTCAAATGTACACGTACAAAGCACTTTTCTTTGAGATATTTCCAGAACTTAATCACGATCCTGTGAAATTTCCAGCTTTCCTCAAAAGTGAGGCAGATGGGCCCTGGGAATGCCTAACTTTAGGGAATCCTGGCATAGTTTCAATATTGCAGGGGAAACCGAGGATCAGAAGGTCTCCAGCTGCACACCCAATCTTAAAATCAGAAAAGGGGAAAAATCTTTGGATTCTCATTTGAGAATTTAGTGCTTCTTCAGAATTTTCTCCCTACTTCTGTAGGAAGGAGTTGTTTTGGATTTGCCTGTTTTTGGAAAATAATGAACCTGAAAAGCAAATTTGCTTCAAAGAGACCACCAGGAAATGGAAGGAGTATTTACACCATGGATATTGGCATATGCGACCAGGACCAGGGCTCTTCTCCCATACCACCTTGCATCCTCAACCAATTTGAAATATTTCCCAGGGTTTCACAACCTGAAACCCTTTATTATTAAACCATTTATCATTTTAGGTAGAGGTCATATTTCTATATTTTAGCATGTATTTTTTCCTTCATTATCTATCTAATTTTTGTATTTCAAAAATTTGTCATAGCTAAGCTAATCACTATTATCATCTAGTGTGATCATGAATTAATTAATTGGTTTTTACTTTTCTTTTTTTTTCTTTTTTGCCAGTGATTGAGCAAAGCTTTAATTCTGCTTGCAGGTTGATGCTGCTTAAATCCATCAACAATTCTATTTATTAAATTAGATTTTTTAAACTAAATCATAGCTGTGTACATTAATGCAATCAAGGGGTACAATGTGCTGGTTTTATATACAATTTGAAATATTTTCATCAAACTGGTTAACATAGCCTTCATGGCATTTTCTTAGTTATTGTGTTAAGACATTTATATTCTACATTTTGTAAATTTTGCATGTACCCTAGTAGGATGCACCAGAGGTGTGGTCCCACCAATTACCCCTCCCTCCACCCCTCCCCTCTCTCTCCCCTTTCCCCTTCTTCTTGGGTTATAATTAGGTTATGCTTTCATATGAAAGCTATAAATTGGTTTCCTAGTAGGGCTAAGTACATTGGATACTTTTTCTTCCATTCTTGAGACACTTTGCTAATAAGAATATGTTCCATCTGCATCCATGTAAACATTAAAAAGGCAAAGTCTTTTACTTCTTTTCTATAATTTCTAGGAGTGACAGCATGTACTCAGACTCTCATTTTAGACCATAATTGTGACTAGCATTCTTAGTCTTTAGTAATCAGCTCATTAAAATACTTTTTCTAAGCCAGGCATGATGGTTCACTCCTATAATCCTGGCACTTTGGGAAGCTGAGAGAAGAGTGCTTCTTGAGGCCAGGAATTTGAGACTAGTCTGAGCAACATAGTGAGACTCAGTTTCTACAAAAAATAGCAAGCCAGGCATGGTGGTGCACACATGTAGTCTCAGCTACTCCAGAGGCTGAGGCAGAGGATCACTTGAGCCCAGGATTTTGTGGTTGCTGTGAGCTGTAATGGTGCCACTATACTTTAACCTGGACAACAGAGCAAGACCCTGACTCAGAAAAAAAAAGATAATTCCTAAATGAAAGCTTATTTATTTATTCCTGTTATATAAGTCATATATTTCAAATAGTACATTGGCACTTTGTGAACTCAGCTGTCTAGTGAGCTAAATCCTTCAATGTAATTCTACTGAAGTTTTCAAGAAAAATGTCATTGCAACCTTTATTTCTTATTCTTCAATGCTGAACTAACCAGCAAATTTTTCTAAAAATGCCATTTGATGTTCAAGTTTTATTGGTTGCTCTTCTAAACCTTTAAAGTAACTCCCTAACTGCTAGTGAGAAGGAGCATCCTTCTAAAAATAAATATTGGTAGCCACTCTGTAGATGCAAATTTTAAACTTGCAAACACTCCAGGTTCCAGAATTTTTTGAACTTGGGAAACAATTCTTCAAGTTTAAATGTTTAAATGTCATTGAGAGAGGGAAGTCGAAAGACAATGGTGGAAATGAAAGACAGCAAGGTTAAGGCCAAGGCTATGAGAACACAAAGGTAAATTCAAAGTAGAACACAGTGAGATTTAAAGAGCAGAGGGATCATTTAAATTTAGGATTTTCCAGTGAAGCTGAATTGCAACTATTACATTCTATAAAAGGTTGGGCATATAAATGAGTCTCTGTTATTTTAAAAGGGAAATTTTACCAGTGTACCATTATAAAAAATTGCTTCAAAACATTTATATAAAGTCAGAATACCTTTTGAAAGATTTCTAAGCTTAGAGAACTGTGCATTTAGGATCAAATAACTGTATTCTTGGATTTCATGCATTTATAAAGACATCTGACTTTACCAAATACATAGAAATTGACCTGATGGTTAGAAATGTTTTTGTATATCATGTAGGTCCAAAATTCTCCCTGACTTTAGGCAAAATTACCATGGAGCCCATGTCTTTGGAACACACTTTTCTGCTGTGTTTATATTAACATTGACCTTCATGATGTCCCTCATGTACATTTTAATATTCTTGTTAATATTACTTTACGACACTGGCATTTTGAATTTCAATATCTGAGATCTTTATACAAAGAATGTTAGGAAGATTTATTAGTATTATCTTTCCTTATCACAAGACAGGAATAGAAACACATATTCTCAGTCTGCAAACAAGTAAATGGCAAAAACTTACATGACGCCAACTAGTAACAAATCCAGTCTCGCATTTGGTAAGCACTATGACACAATTTATGTTCCAAATTAGGGGAAAAACTTCAAGTCTTTATTTCCTACATCTCTCTGTATTTATATGCCAAAAGTTACAATGATTTCATTTGCCTATGATAAAGTACACTTACTCCAAGTTCACAATTAAAGGTGACTAATTTCAACACTAAAGTGACTTCCAGCCCACTCAAGATATAGAAATTTTCCCTAATTCCCCCAGAATTTCTTGTCCCTGTTTACAGTCAATCCTCCTGTAATTGCTACTCTAGGTAACCACCAACTTGATTTCCATCATTATATTAATTTTGCTATTATAGAATTTCATATAAACAAATTCCTAAACTCTCTATATATTTATATTTAGTTTCTTTTCTTCAACATGATGTTTTGGGATTCATGCCTCATGTTATATACAACAATGATTTTTTCTTAGTGACTGCTGAGTCGCCATCTGTTGTTAGAATACACGAGAATCTATTTGCCTGTTGGTGGTTACCTGGGTTATTTATGATATGATTTTTTTTTTTTTTTTTGCAGTTTTTGGCCAGGGCTGGGTTTGAACCCACCACCTCTGGCCTATGGGGCCGGCGCCCTACTCCTTTGAGCCACACGCACCTTTCTTGTATGAGACTCTTATAGAATGAAACTTCTAAGAACATATGTGCACAACATAATATACTTGTGAACATATGCTTTCACTTATCTTGCATAAACATCTAAGAGTATAATTTCTAGGTTATATGCTAAGTGTGCATGTAACTTTACAACAAAACACCAAATTGTTTACCACAGTGCTTATACTCCTGATGGTTGCAGAGTTGATATATAAGCTTCAGTTGATGGAAGTGCTCACCAACACTTGATATTATCAGACTTTTTAATTTTTGTCCTTCCAGTGATTGTGTAGTGGTATCTAATTATGGTCTAATTTTCATTTCTATGATAAATACGGGGAGTATCTGTTTTGTGCTTGTTTGCTATTTATATGTTATATCTTTGTGGGGGGGATTGTTTATTCACTTTTTTTTTTTTTTGGTAGAGATAGAGTCTCACTTTATCACCCTCAGTATTCACATTTTTTGTTCATCTTGAGATAGGTTGTTAGAATTGTGTTGTAAGGATTCTACATAGTCACTACATTTGTCAGATACATGTACAACTGATGTTTTTTCCAAGTCTGCAACTTGACTTTTTATTTATTCTTAATTAATGTTTAATTTTAATTTTGATGAAGCCCACTATCAGGGGAATTTCTCCCCACAAAAATAATACCTTGAATTTCTAATTCCTAAGTACCTCAGAACATGATCTTATTAGGTAATCAAGTTAAAATGTGGTCACGAGTATGGGCTCTAATGCAATATGGCATACTTCATTACACAAAAGGGGAAATTTGGACACAAGTATCCACAGAGGAAAAGGCCATGTGAAAATAAAGGCAGAGAACAGGGTGATGTATCTACAAGTCAAGCAATGCCATCTAATGATACCAGAGGACCTCCTAATCTAGGAGAAAGGCATGGAATAGAGTCTCCCTTAAGCTCCCAAGAGTAATCAACTATGAGCGTGCCTTGATTTCAGACTTCTAGGCTCCAGAAAAATTAATTGCTATAATTAAAAGGCACACAGATTTTGATATTTTGGTCCTAATACAAAAACAACTTGTCATTTCTTTTTTCTTGTTATGGTGAGGATTTTTTTTTGTCATTGTCTTTCTCCTAAAATTTACCTTTACACTTTCTTTTCTTTTTTTTTTTTTATTAAATCATAGCTGTGTACATTCATGTAATCATGGAGTACAATATGCTGATTTTATACACAATTTGAAATATTTTCATCCAACTGGTTACCATAGCCTTGACGGCATTTTCTTAGTTATTGTGTTCAGACGTTTATATTCTACATTTAGTAAATTTCACATGTACCTTTGTAAGATGCACCATAGTTGTGGTCCCACTAATTACCTTCCCTCCTCCCCTCTAGTCCACTTTCCCCTTCTTCTTGGGCTATAATTGGATTATAGCTTTCATATTAAAGCTATAAATTGGTTTCATAGTAGGGCTGAGTACATTGGGTACTTTTTCTATGCTTTCTTTTAAATCTATCCTCTTTTTACATGGCACACAGACACACCCCACACATTTTCCTACTCACTGGGTTTCATGTTTGGATTTTCTAATGCCCAAGGAAATGCTCATTTCTTACATAACTTCCAGAATTAATCATAGTTTCTAGTAGCCATTCAAATACATCAAGTGGCTCTGTCCCCATCTCTTCAAGTTCAACATGGAGCAAGTTTTATTTCCAAGAGGATGAGGCTCATTGTCCTTTTGGTTTCCTTCTTAAGTGGAGGTATTGTAAGTGATGTTTTCATATCAATTACAGAATGCCCAGCACAGACACGCCCAAATGCACTTAACCGTTCTTATTGTCCTTCTTCCACTCGAGACGAACTACTCACACACAGTCAAACTGATGTGGCTCTGGATAAAAGTCTTAAAAGCACTGAACCAAGAATATCCTTTTTCTCCTGAGTGCACAGTTGCACCAAAGACCATTCTGGAATCCTCACACTCTGCTTCAAAAAAAGACAAGCCACCAACAGATTCCCCCATCTCCATCTAGAGAAATTAATGTCTTCTTTGCAAGTTATTCTTATACCCCTTTATCCTACCTTGTTTGGAAAACCAAAGCCTTCTGAGACCACACACGAAAAGAAAAACCTAAGAAAATAATTCAGTAAATATCCTCTTTGGCAATCACTCAGCAGCAAATGCATTTTATATCACAGTGTTACAAACAATGTCATTTTCTGGTTCCCACAATCTGGCTGTGCATGAGAAGCAAGGCTTTACCACATGAACTCTGACAACTCCTTCCTGTCAATACCTTACCTTTGACTGACAGGTGTCTCCATGTCACAGTTGGCTCTGGCCTGCCAATAGCAAGACATAGCAGGGTCACACTGCTCCCCTCATTCACCGTGATGTCTGATGAGATGTTCATGATCTGGGGAGGAACTATAAGGAAACAGAAAGAAGAAATACCTGAGAATGATTTTTTGCACTTAACAGAAGATGTTAGCGAATAACTATTTGTATAGCACATTTTTATTATAAATATTGCGGTCAAAAATAAACTTCTAGTGGCTTGGTTGGCTGAGGATATGGCATTGAACATACTGACAGCACAGCCATAATAGAAGGAACTCTGTATTATGCTCCACTGTAGCGGGGGCAGGTGCATGACAGGTGGGGTAGAAAGACAGAGGAACTCAAGTGGGGGCACTACTTGTTGATTTCAAGGCAAATTCAAAGGGGAAATATGTACAAAATCTCCGAAGAGTCCTTGTCTATCCACACACTTAATATTCTTTGTGTAATTGGTGGCTTAAGTCATAACTGAGAATAAGGACCACTAAGGCCTTTCCCAATATCTCACTCAAATAGCCACCCGCACTGTATTAGATACCATTTCCTGAGCATTCCAGACTTAAATTTTTTGACCTGGAACAATGTGTTCCATCCTAGAATTCTTTTCTTTATCACTTCTTAACTTGAAAATCTCTATTCCTTTCCACAGAAACATCTTTTAAGGTTAACTGGAATTTTCTCTGGCTCCCTCAATCACAGTTAGCGACCTTTTTCCCTAAGCAGCTGTGTCCCTGTTCCTGCTAAATGCATTGTCTAATGGCATCATGTCCCAGTGGTTACAAGGGGGCTACGGACCCAGACTACAGTTTGAATCTTTGCTCACCTCCCCCACTGTTGTCTGATCTCCAGTAAAGGAAGCTACCTGTGTCCTTTTAAACTTTGGTTTCCTCGCTTGTACAGGAGAGTTATAGCTAAACTCATTGCGTTGTGAGGTTTAAATGAAATAATGGCTTAAGAGAGTACCATATTTAAAGGATGTTCTCAATAAATGTTAGTTAATATGACGCCAGTGATGATGATGATGAAGAACATTGCTTGATAATAACAACTAAACCAGTATCATTCACAAACAACAGTTTTTTTTTGTCCAAGTATCTTTGTTTGCTTATTTATATTTTAGAGACAGGGCCTTGCTCTGGTGTCTAGGCTGGAATACAGCATTATGATCATAATTCACTGGCAGTGATCCTCCTGCCTTGGTTTCCCTAGTAGCTAGGACTACAGGCACATGCCATCATGCCTGACTAATTGTTATTTTTTTAAATTTTGTGTAGAGAGAGGGTTTTGCTATGAGGCTGGTCTTGAACTCCTGGCCTCAAGCATTCCTCTTGCTCAGCCTCCCAAAGTGCTGGGATGGCAGTTCTGAGCCACTGTGCCAGCCTCATGGTTCTGTAGCCATGTAAAACCTAACCCTATTCCTAGTCTTACTGTCTACCTAAGTCTACCTCTAGGCCTGGACTCCCAGTTCAACTCAGGAAAATACCTAGATTCTTTCTCAACTCTTCTCACTACCATTGAATTAATTAAGTTTCTCACCACTTCTCACATGGACAAGTGCAACAGCCTCCTACCTGGACCTTTCCCCTGATCTCTTTCCATTTGGGGCCCCTCTAGTCTACCCACTGCATGTGGCCAGACTAATCTTCCCAGGCAACCGTCTGAGAAAACTGCTCCCCTCTTTGCTCCTTTAAACGTGGCCTGTTAGGCTAACGTACCAACTTGTGTGCATGATCAAGCCCTTTGCAGTGTCCCCAACCCCATTGACAAGCCTCAGCTGTAGGCCCTGTCCTCCCTGATCCAGCACATGCCAGACACTGGACTCCTGTCCTCCCTGGAACATGTGAAGGCATAAGTACTTCCACAGCTAGCTTCTCCACACCTTCCCCGAATTTCCTACCTGACTCATCTTTTAAGGAGTCCTGAAACAATGCCATCTTCCTCTTGCAGTTTTCCATAACCTCTCTCTATCCCCGGAGCAGATTCACCCACTGCTTTGTTGCATTTTGTCCAGACCTACCTTGGGAATGTTCAGGCTACATTACAATGATTATTTTCTGCCTGTTTCCCTACTAAGTTGCAGGAGCTTGAATCCTGTACACTTCTATTTATCTGGCTTGGGCACAGAGGCTGCCAAGGGTACAAGCTTAATGCCTCTTTGAAAGAAAGATCCAATGAACACACTGGACATAAATCCAAAAACAAAGGGAGGGTGAGCTTTGAATGGAAGTTTTCTGGTACATAAACCTTTCTTCCCTATATTCTTTTAGACCCTCAAATTAAAGGAAGGATAATATAAAGAGAGGAGATTCCAAGCCTACAGTCATGCTGATTTATTTGTACTGCCAGTTTAATTATGAATTATTAATTACCAAATAGGTAGAGTGCTTATGGATTCCAAACCACCCTGAGTTAGTGGCAAAGGAGAATTATGGCTGATGCTCAATTCAGACGACTTTGCAGCCCGGAGTTTTATGCTGCTGAGACCTTATAGGTAAGTCTTTTCAAGGAGAAGACATAAGTAACGAGTAGAACATTTGAGCTCTTAAGGGAATCCACATTAGCAAATAAATAAAAATTGCCTCGCTTATAAATCTGCCATATTTTGCATTATTTCTGCATTAGGATTTGGCCTGAAATTTCAGTGCACATATTTTATCCAGATGCACTCTGGGGAAAAAAAATAGTGTACATTCTAACTACACTGCATTCTCTTGAGAAAACCATTCTACCAGGTTTTTTTTTTCCTATATTTTCTAGCTTGTTAAAAAATAGTTCTGGGCTTAGAAATGTCAATACTTTTTCCACTTCTGTAAAGCAACAACTTCACAGCAACTTCCAAAATATTCTCAAAATAATGTCTACTTTAGCTGGAAGTGTTAGGCTATATGAAGTTCTCTTTCTCTAAACCAGGGGTCCTCAAACTACGGCTAACGGGCCACATGCAACCCACCAAGGACATTTATCCAGCCCGCTGGGTGTTTTTGCCACTGGTGCCCGTCCTGCTTAGGAGCCGACTAGTCCCAGGCAGCAGTGCGCATGTGTGGAATGTGTGCCGCACTCTCGGACTCCCCTCCTTCTCTCTGTCTCTCGACTCCTCCTCTGAGACTCTTGATCAGAGGAGTCACAAGCTTGCCAGTGCAGAGCCTGCTGCTGCCTGAGGACTGAGGTAAGAAGAAGTTAGGATTTTTTTTTTTCTTTTTTAAGTTAGGATGTCTACTTTTTTTTTTCAGTTAGTAGGGCCTCTTTTTGTGGGTAAGGGGAGGCATTATTTTTTTTCATTTAGGAGTTATTTTTTTTTTTTTTTTTTTTTGCAGATACTGGGCACCTTTTCTTTCATTTTAAATATTGTGTTTGTTCCCATGTTTTTTTATTTTTGCAGCTTTGGGCCGGGGCTGGGTAAGAACCCACCACCTCTGGTATATGGGGCAGGCCCCCTACTCCTTTGAGCCACAGGTGCTGCCCCCATTTTGTGTTTTTACTTCAAAATAAGATATGTGCAGTGTGCATAGGAATTTGATCATAGTTTTTTTTTTTTTTTTAACTATAGTCCAGCCCTCAAATGTTCTCAGGGACAGTGAACTGGCCCCCTGTTTAAAAAGTTTGCAGACTCCTGCTCTAGACCCTAGAATCTCCCAGCCCCAGGAAGATGGTTAGGTTAGGGGAAGATGATATAGCACATGGCTGGGTTGGAATTGTCAGCACAGCCCCCAAACTCAGAGTCATTATTTCCACAGACATTGTATTCCATTTTGATAGTTTGAGGGACTCTGGACTAAGAGATGTTTGTAAAATTGCACGAATATTTAGCATAAACTCCTGATTCTTCAGGTGCTTAGTCTAATCAGGAAAGAGCTTCCTGAACTGAGGGCACGCAGGCTAACCCAGACATTCCCACCAAGCGTGGGGCGCACTGTCATCCTCTGCAATTCATCACGTTCTCTGCCATTTTCTCAAAGGAGGAAAGACAGAGACAGTTTCAAGTGTGTGGGCAGCCAAAAAGAAAGGAGGCATAGCAGAGGGAATGCAAGAAAGGAAGGTACTTTCTCTTCTCAATTATGATATCCTTAGAAACTAACAATAATATGCAACCTAATTGTTTTCAAATTGCATGCTTATCTCATGTACTTCTTACAAATTATGAGATAAGTAGAACACATGTTCTCATTATTAAAATGGAAGAAACTGAGGCATAGAGAGAGAATACATTGGCCAAAATTGAAGGGTTAGTAAATGGTGGGAGTGTGGGAGTCCTTCCATTACATCATGCTGCCTCTTGTTTAGAATCTCTTACCAATTCCCCAAATGCAATATTTAGATCCATAAGCCTTTGCATATTGTTTCGTCTGTTTCAGATGTCTCTTCCCAAGAAGCTTCCTTCACAGCGCTTACTGCGATGAGCAACCCATCCTATTCTCCTCAGCTTCTCAAGCATGCTGTGAACTACTGAGGTGAGGCCCATTCTGTACACCCTCGTTTCCCCAGAGCTATGTGTGTTGCTTGCCAAGGAAGGTATTTAATAATTTTAGCCTAATTTTAGATTAGAAATGAATTTGGTAATGCATCTGAACGCTTTTTTCCATGATAACTTTTTAAAGAAAAGAACACATGGGGATGGTTTTAAATATTCCTCTGTGTTTGTTTAAGCCTAGGATCTTGGCTTAATTCTCAGGTATCTGTGGCAAATGGGTCTATACACATCACTAGGGTTTATAAGTGTACAAATAAATACAAAGAACTAATAATCTTACCTGAAATGCCTAAGTTGCTGTAAGGAAATGAGTTTAACTAAAGGACAACAGATGACATAGTGGTTTTCACACCATGTCTGCAGACACTGTTGACCCACCCCTGATGGTGTTTAACCCATTGATGGTGGTGAGTTAAAACAGGGCCCTTACATAGGTTGTGTGGACTCTCCTATGCACAGCTACGGTGACTTCTAACTGTGATCATTTTAGCTAGATAGATGTACAGATAGAAGAATAAAGAGATGTCAGATGATAGATTAGAGGATAGGTAGGTGATATATTTTAGGCCATTAAGTATAAAATGTCCAATTTCAAATCAAAAGTTTAGTTTATTATATCTCAAACAAGAAGCAGTACAAGTTATCAAAGTTTTCACCAACTATTGACAGTTTTGCCATCTTCATGGTAGCTTGTTTATGCCAACATGAGGAAGGTGGAAAGCAAGTTATGATCACGAAAGGCTTTTTCCACAGCTTGATGAGAGTTGAATATTTTTCTTTTTAAAAAATGGTTCAAAGACTGGAGGAAGCAGTAGTCAATTGGTGCAAGGTCTGGTGAGTACAATGGATAACAGAGAGTTTCCAGGTCCAGCTTCTGTGGTTTAAACAGTCTTGTTTGTATGACATGTGGTCAAGCATTGTCCTGTAAGAGGAACAGCCTGTCTCTACCGACCAATATCAGCTGCTTAATCACAAGCATCCTCATCATGTTATACAAATGTCTATAGGAGACAGCTGCTGCAATCGATTGACCAGATTTCATGAAACTGTAGAGAGTAATTCCAGTGCTGGACCATCACTCAGACCCATTATCTTTCTTAAATGAATATTTGGTTTGGGTTGTGTTTCAGCATTTCATCTTTATCCAACCATGGCGCCCCATTCTTCTGATTGTCAACAAGGACTCATTTTTCATCACACAACAATATAGATTAGAAATGGTTCACCTTTTTGTGGTAATACCAAAGAAAGGCAAGCTTCAAGAAGATTTCTGTTCTCTCACTCATATAATTTGTGCATATCCTGTCTCTCCAGGTTCTTTATCTTGCTGAATTGTTTCAGATGGTCCAATATTGTTGAACAGTAATGTCACACCCTGTTGCTAATTCACATGTAGGTTGAGAAGGATTCACTTCTATTATATCTTTCAGCTCATTGTCATCCACATTGGTCTCAGGTTGCCCACACAGCTCATTTCCAAGATTAAAATCACCAGAATGGAATTTCCCCAACCATCCCTATACCAGGTGTTCATTAGCCACATCTTTCCCAAACACTTTCTTGATATTTGGAGTTTTCTGTGCTGCATTGGTTCCAAGATGGAACTCATATTCAAAAATAACATGAAGTTTGGACTTAAACATGGTTTCCCAAAAATTGCTTTAAAAATAATGTGAGAGATATTTACAAGACAAAATATGCTTTTGAAAGAATGAGGATGTACCTTCACAATAAAAATAAGAAGTGTCAAAGCAAAATGTCGGAGATATCAACTGTCAAACCTAGGACTTAAGGAAACTAGACCTTTCATTATAACCTAGATACAACTCATGCCGGATACATAGAGGCTAGGTAGAGAGATAATGGATAGAGAGGTGGATAGGTAAAGAGAGAGAGGTAGGTGACAGGTAGAAATAGAGATTTAGATATAAATAAATTATTATCTGTCTCTCTGCATGTGTATGTGTAGACAGATACTATTTTACCAAATTAATCTCTTGAGGAAGAAGCGTATTTTCACAGGTGTCTTTGCACTCTGGGTGACTATGAGATATTTATATGCTCTCTCTGTACCTTCAGCGTGGCCAGCTGCTCTAAAGCCCCCATGTGTGTCCTGCAGCTGTCCCTGCCTCTCCAGTCTTACTGCTCTTGACACAGATGAGGAGCTTGTGTTCCACTGCATGGGCTCTTACAAAAGTCTCTTTATTTCCCTACTAACTACCACCTTATAGTCCAACCCCAAACTCCTACTACAATTACTATTTAAATACATTGCTCCTCCCTAAAACCTCCAAATTCTGCCTCTTGCTAAGAATGCAAAGTCCAAACTTCTCAGCAGGATTTACAAAACCATTTGCAGTCTGGCCAAAACCTAATATACTAGCCCCTTCTCTAACCTATCTCTCCAGAGTTTCATCGTTCTCTCAACTCTATGCCTTCCTTTGCCTTTACACACACAATTCCCTCTGCTTGGAAAACCCATTCTCACTTCTGGGAATATGAGCCACTCATCCTTTACTGCTCAACTGAAATGGGAGCTCCTTCACGACGCCTTGGTTGCTCTCTCTTCCCCTCCGAAGACGTTCTTGTTTATGCCTTTATCATAGCACTTATCTTTAACTGCTCTATCCCATGGAAGGGACTCCCATGCTATAGTTATCTTTGTACTGCTATCATACAACACAATTGTGAGTGCATAGCTTTTAAAATTATGTATGGGAGAAAGTAGCAAGTGGTTCCCATCCTGGAGCTTTGACATTTGCCCTATCCTCTCTCTCTGAAATTCTTGCTATGCTATTCTTCACCTACAGCATTTCCCCATCTGAGCTCAGTTTTAAGGTTACTTCCTCTGAGAAGCACTTAAGTAATAAACCTGATCCCCCAGCCCCGCTGTCTAAATAAGGTCCTCTCATTGCAATTTCTCCTCAACCCTTACATGTTCCTCTGTAATATGTACATAGTTTGGCGCTTTTATATTCACGTGTACAATTGTTAAACATGGCCCTGGTCCACTAAACTATGGACTTTATAAAACATTCTTCTCCCAGTACTTAGAACAATGTCTGCCCATATAATAGGTTCTCAATAAAAATATGCTGAATACATAGATGACTCCTATGTGTACTGAGCCATACAGATCCTTGTAAAAGAAAAAAATTGCATTGCAAAAGGCTTTTATAATTTTTTTATTAAATCATAAACACATAGATCATGTATACATTAATGCATTTATGGGGTACAAGGTGCTGATTTCATATAGAATTAGGAATGCTTACATTACACTGGTTAATAGATACCTCATCTCATTTACTTAATTATTGTGTTAAGACATTTATACTCTATACTAATAGATCTGACATGTTCCCTTGCATTATGCACCATAGGTGTGATCTCACCATTTACCCTCCCTCAAGTTGACCTTCCCCCTCCCCTCCAACCCCCCCTTCTCCCTCCTTCACTTTGGGCCATAGTTGTGATCTATTCTTCATATGAAAGTGTGAGTGATTGTTAATTGGTTTCATAATAGTACTGAGTACATTGGATATTTTTCCTTCCATTCTTGAGATACTTTGCTAAGTAGGATATGTTCCAGCTTCATCCATGTAAATGTGAAAAAAGTAAAGTCTCCATCTTTTTTAAGGCTGCATAATGTTCCTTGGTAAACATATATCATTCATGGGTTGATGGGCACTTGGGCTTCTTCCATGACTTGGCTATTATGAATTGAGCTGCAATGAACAATCTGGTGCAAATGTCTTTGTTATAAAGTGATTTTTGGTCTTTTGGATGTACACCTAGTAAAAGGGAATTGCAGGATCAAAGAGCAGGTCTACTTTTAGATCCCTGAGTATTCTCCATATTTCTTTCCAAAAGGGATGTGTTAGCTTATACTCCCACCAGCAGTGCGGAAGTGTTCCCTTTTCTCCACATCCACGCTAACCTCTGTAGTTTTAGGACTTTGTTATGTGGGCCATTCTTACAGGGGTTAAATGATATCTCAAAGTGGTTTTGAATTGCGTTTCTCTGATGATTAAAGCTGATGAACATTTTTTCATGTGTCTGTAGGTGGAAGATTTCTTGGTGTAAGTTGATTAGAGATTGAAATGTGTGATTCTTCACTTGTTAGTTCCATCCTGGGTAAAGTCAATACATGTGTTGGAAACAGGATCTGAGACACCAGGGACCAGGTCTTGGTTTTTGGAGTGCAGTGGACCTGTGAGATGTTGTCTTTAGCCTCTCTGAAACCCTGGTTCCTCATCTGTAAAATGGCAATGACAAGATGTATCTCTCCAGCTAGTGGCAAAAACTAAATGTAAATCAACCCAGTGCATAAGCACAGTGTCTGGAAATAAGTTAAGCACTCAGTAAAGGTAAGCTGTTATTATCATTTAGAGAAACTCAGTGTGAATACTGTTCATGCCACTTAAACTCAGAGAAATGGCTTCATCTGTGCTTAATTGCTCATTCTCAAAATCTTAGTTCCTTCAATTTATGTCAGGGCTTACAGATGATGCTTACTTTAGAGATAGTTGAGAAAAGAAAATTTCATTTTTATCATGTATGTAATGAAGTATTATGTTATGTATAGTGCATGCACTATACTATACATTATCCATTGTTTATACATTTTATCTTATGTAATATACTGTATAGGATAATATATACATACTTTATATATAGCCTATGTTATATATGTACACTACAAACACAGCATATGTGCATATATACTCCATTTCCCACAGTAAGAAGTAAATATTTAACTAGTCATCAATCTTCTTTTAACTCAAGCTAATGAGCTCAAGCAAATGAATAGGGCCAGTCTCACATTTGTAGACTTGTCCTATTGGCTCTTTTTTATTTGTTTTATTTTAGAGGGTACCTGTTTCTAGAAGAAAGAGGGCCCAGGGCCTCAGCACTGTGCCCTGGTCAGTGAGTCCTGGACCCCTAGTGCAGGACAGAATGACCATGGACCTAAGGCAGAAGGCAGAGGTGCTGTCCCTTCTCCGTGCTCGCTCCAGCCTCACCCAGGAGGCCTGATGTTCTGTGTCTTCTTCCTTGTAGTATGCAGAACTTTGCAGGTGATAGATATTTTTGGCTTCATTATGTAATTTGATCTTGCCAGAATCTCTGGAGTAGAAAAGACAGGATACAGCCTGTCAGTAAGGCAGGAAGCCAGGTCATAGCCCCAACTCAGAGGCCCGGACCCAGGAGAGACGGCACAGCACGGCAGGGCACCACTGGCTTCAATGCACAGTGTGAATCCAGATTCTGATCCTGGCTTCCCCTCAGCCAGGTGCCTGTGTGCAGTGAATGCCTCTGCATCTTGCTCACTTCCTCCGTGTGTGAAGTGAAGTTCATGACACCTGTTGTCAGCTATGGTGAAGGAACTGAGGCAGCTCTGAGCTGGATGCCCAGCAAAGAGCAGGTGCTTATTGAATGCTGGCTCGTCATTCTCTCTGGATGGGTAGCTAGGTGACTCCTAAAAGTATACACATTGGCAAGAACTCTCTGGGGATTGTTTAAAATCTCAGATTACTAGGTCTGAATCAGAACAAGAAATTATATTCTTTAAAAGTCCCTAAGGTGAATTTGATGTGCCAAGATTAGGAGCCATCCCTATAGGCCCACACATTCCACTGTCCTGTCCAGCCCCCTCCAGTCACTCAGAGCTGTCCCACTTCTGTTTGGTCCCTTGGCGTCCTGCCCCTCCAGGGTACACCGCTGATTATAGAGGACCCAGGCACTGCTCCTCGGAGCAAGGACAGCTTTTTCTATCCATCATAGCTCTAACCTGGCCTTCTCTAGACATGGCATTTGATGGTCTGCCTTTAAGTGTTTAAGACTGCATGGCATAGTTTTTTCATTTCAGATTAATAAGTGGGCACAAATGTTTAAGTTACGTTGTTTTTTCTTAGTAAAGTATCACAAGAATGAAAAACAGGCATAGTTTTTTAGCAGCTAAAGTTTGAATACCATTTTTTTTTTCCCAGCTAGTTTCTATTTGACTTTTTTTTTTTTCCCCCCGGGCCAGGGCTGGGTTTGAACCTGCCACCCTCGGCTTATGGGGTTGGCACTCTACTCCTTGAGCCACAGGCACCACCCATGATTTTTGAAAAAGTTACTTGAGCCCATTAAGTTTTGGCTTCCTTTATTGTAAAAAGGGCATAAAAATATTTGCCTCATAAGAATGTGGAGATTAGAGATAATGACTTCAAAGTGCCTTCAGGACCCATTATTACTGTTTCCACTTCATTGTTATTATTTATTCTCAGGAAATAACAAAATATTAAGAGACTATGAAAAAGCTAATATGAAATGATTTTCATTACAGTTTTAAACACTCAAGGCTAATTAAAAAAAATAATACAGTAAAGACTTTTAAGGATCTGATGTTTTTTCCTTATGGGGTTACCTTTTTGCATGTTAATAGGGGAGTTTATTTCCTAAGCCACAGGCAAATGTAATTTGAGATTCAGGGCATTCCTCTAGGCTAAGTTGTGGGATATTTTGTACACTGAAATAGTATGGTATTTTGCAAAAAAGTCCTACATGAAGCATAAAGAGAGGTGAGTTCTGATCTTTTCTCTTCTATAGCTGTGTGGTCTTTTGTAAATCACCTAATCCACCTGGCTAGGGCTCTGTATGTGGGGGGGGGGATTGTGCATGTTTATGTGGGTGCTTGTCTATTTGGGTTAGTTTTAGAATGAAAGCATTGTATTATGAATCCTCAGGATCTCCTGCTCTGAAACTCTGTGAGCTAATGATCTAGTAGCATTATGAGTCTAGACTGTAGAACTAGTCTGAGCTACTCTTGGGAGCAGGGTGATATACTATCCCCAGCCAGACCAGGATTAGCCAATCTTTATTTGTTTAAGCTTAGCATTGAGTGTTCCATGTGCATTGTCTCCTTTAATTCTTAACACATCCATAAGGAATACTACCGAACACATAACGTAGTAATGATCAGCATATACATCAATGGATATAAATAGAAGTGAGAGTCCAAAATTCTGACCACCCATTTATGATCAATCAATTTTCAACAAGTTGCCAAGACAATTAAATGAAGAAAGAATGGTGTTTTCAACAAAAGATACTGGGACAATTGGATATTCCTATGTAAAGAGAAAAAAGAGAAACTGAACCCATGTTTTATACCATTTCACATCACATATACAAATTAACTCAGATCAGAAACCTAAATATAAGACCTAAAACATATAAGAAAACATGGAGAAAACTTTTCCATCTTTGATTAAGCAATGAATTCTTACCATCCAAAACAACAGAAAAAAGACAGACATTATGAAGAAAGTGAGAAAATGCACAAAATGAGAAAATATTTGTAAATCATACGTATAATGAGTGACCAGTATCCCTGTGATACTATAAATATATAAAAACAATGAGAAGTTAGAAGACACACAAATGACCAGGATTCTTAGCATCATCAATCATCAGAGAATGCAAATCAGTACCCCAAGGAGATAGCTACTTCACATCCACTAGGATGGCTACAGTCAAAACTACGGACAGTAATAAGCTTTCACAAGGATGTGGAAAGAGAGAAGCCTTATACACTACAGGTGGACGTGCTAGCTGGGACAGCTGCCTTGGAAGACAGTCTGGAAGCTCCTCAAAAACTTACAGGCAGACCCATAGGACCCAGGAATTCCAATCCCAGCTATGCACACAAGAGAAACAAACACGAATATCTATGCAATGACTTTTATGTGAGTGTTTATAGCAGCATTAGTCATAATAGGCAAAATTAGAAAACCCAAACCTTTACCAACAGGTGACTGAATAAACAAAACGTGCATTTCCATACAATGGAATATCACACAGCCATAAAAAGAAATGAAGCTGATATATGATCCAACGTGGATGAACTCCAAAAACATGAAGTGAGGGAAGCTAGGCACAAAAGCCACATACTGTAAGATTCCATGCACACGGAATATCCCAAATACTCCGATCCACGGAGACAAAAAGTGCATGGGTGATTGCCAGGGCCTAGGCAGAGGGGCAAATGAGAAACTACTATGTTTTTGTTGGAGTGATGAAGATATTGGGGAAGTAGTCAGTGGTGGATATCACTCAATCTTGTGCATATGCTAAAAAACATCGACTTATTCATTTTAAAGGGATGAATTTTATGGTATGTGGATTATACCTGGGTAAAGCTGTTATACAAAACCGTCACACCTGACTCTTCAGAGTTCTTGCCCCTTCAATACAAGGAGAGGAGAGGCCCAGCGAGCTTTAGACCACAAGGAGAGAAGGCAACTCAACACATGTGGGTTGTCAGAAAATATCCTTTTCATTTATTGATAGTTCATTGCATAATGCTGCTTAATGTCTGATTAACTCTCCATCTCTCATTGTTCACCCACCATTTCCCCTTCTCTTTCCAAGACAGCTCATGGTGCCTTAGCTCCATCAGCCTGTTTGGCACCGCTCCCAACACCCCATGCTCAGTCATAATTCCACACCTTTGTACACACTGTTCCTTCTGCCCATGTGCCTCTTCCCCACTCATCAACCTGCTCAGCTCCTACTCTGACTGGAAAACTGGTAGGGAGACAGCACAGCCTCACTCCATCAGCTCTCTCCATACTAGAGACTCAGGTACATCTGTGTTCCGTGACAACCTACACATAATAATGATACCTTCATTCCAAAACATTTATTGAATGCCTAATAATATATAATACCTTCATTCCAAAACATTTATTGAATGCCTACTATGTACCAGGCATTACCTTGGGGGTAGAATAGCAAACAGGCAGAGTCCCTTTCTCATGTAAATTTTGGAACTTAACAATCTAGAGGACAATGCTGACACTGGTAAATAATCATGAAAATCAGAGTGTGATTATCACTCTTGGGTGTGGTGCAAAGGCTCCACTATAGCCCATGAGAGGGGCTTTGTCTTAGTCAATGAGTTTGCTGAGGGGTGTGTTCTTGGCAGAGCTGAGCATGAGGATCCACCTATATAAAGGGCCTTTAGAGGTAGAGAGCTTGGGTGACCATGGAGGAAGGGGAAAGAGTAAAATCCTATGAACTGAGGTTAAAAAGATAAGTGGGAACTACATCATGCTGATTTTGGAGAAAACAGCGAAGTTTTGCAATCTTTTCTATAAGAGCTATTAGGGGGCTCATTAAAATGTTTGAAGACGATGATGATGACGAGAGGTCTCAGAGAGGGGACAGGTCATTGCTGTAAGGAGAACAGAAGTGGGAGAACCAGCTGGGTGAGCCCACAGTGAAGTGGTGGCAGCTTGGACGAGTTCAGTGGCAGCAGAGAAGGGCAGAAAGAGACAGATCTGACATTTGGGAATAAAATGAGCAAAGTCTGGGGACTGACAAGATGTGTGTTAAGTGTCATAGCCTTTTTTACTCTGTCTCTGCATCTCTCCCTCACTCGACTGGAGGGTTCTTATAATCACAGTACAATGCCTGGTATCCAGCAGGTGCTCAGTCAATGTGTGCTGAATTTAACTGCAAGTGCAAGGAGATTTTTCAATAAACATAACCTTCCAGGATCCCCTGGGGGCAGCCAGCAGATTGGGACCGGGCTAATTGCACGAGGTCATATCCTAATGCTTCAAGGCAGGTCCTGATTCGAGTTGTCTGGTTTTATAGAGTGTGAGCTCAGACTCCTTGCGTGCGCTGGTTTAACATGGTTTTATTTTATGCAGAAGACCAGACCTCCTCTGTTCTGATTGCTTTTCTCTTCTTGTTCTATTTTGATGAGTGGAATGGTGGAGAATGAGGACAAATGGTTATGAATTACATTTCCTTGAATGCCGGAGACCAGTGACATCACAAACCACTCAAGCTGCACCGAGTTCATGTGCACTAGTTGTCTCCACAGTGTCCCTACAGAAGTTATTTATACACTTAGACATACATTTCCTATTTTTAATTTGCACAATTCAAGCAACTGGTTATGATCAGAGAAACTGCAGGCAGTAAAAGAACCTTTCTTGTCATGCCCGCTCTCTCTCCAGCACAGAAATGCTCTCCCCATGGGAGATCCTCTTGTTCCTTTCTTCTTTAACTTGCTGGAGCCCCTGGACAGTTCCTCTTAGAATTACAGGGTTTAATTTACATCATAGAATTTTCAAGTCAAAATAGGTATTAGGGATCACCCAGTTTTACTTTCTCATTTTGCCCACAGGGAAACACTGCTGTCCTAATCCCAGCTTTGTGGGTTATGTGTGGTGAGGAGGGCGACAAGGCTCCGGACCTCTGTTGACCCAAGTCTTTCTCTCAGTATTGCAGGTTTCCCAAGAGACTGTTTCCGACCCCTCCCCTTGTCATGAACTTCTCTTGTCAATACACAGTGTGACCTTGAACAAGCTACTTACCGTCTATAGCCTCTGCTTCTCAAACTGTAAAACAGGATGGTAATTGTATGTAACTTAGAGGGTCAGTGTGAGGAATAAAAAATTGTAAATGAACACAAAAGGGTCTTATCATGATGCCTGGAACATAGCAAGTGCTAATATTACAGGCTGTTTATTGCACACCTAGAATTTGTTATTAGTGTTGTTGCCAGCAACTCTCATTTATTGAAGGCTGGGACCATGGGGAGAGTTTGCCAAACATCACTTATTTCATCCTTATGAAAACCATATGTGGCAGCTGTAGTAGTTCATATTCTAAGGATGAGGAAGTGGGTGCAGAGAGGGGTAAATAAGTTGTCTAATATGACACAGACTGAAGAGAAGTAGCTGAGAGGTGTGTGTATTCTCTGCTTTCATTTTGAGGACCCCTATTTTGGCCTCTTGGGTCAGAGATAACATCGCTGCCCTGCGTTCACCAGCCCCTACTCCTTAGCTTGTCAGCTAGGGTCCCTGATGTCTGCAGACTTCAGCTCAGTCCTGCCATATTTTACGCAATTTCTAGCTAGGGCAGGTGTGAGCAGAAGGAAGCCTGGGCTGAGAATTTGGCTGAGTGGATTTCCTGCCCTACCACCCCACCCAACAACTTCTGGCCTTCTTGATTTTTTTTCACTGCCCAGGAAACCTGTCTGTGGGTTTTTCTATTAATTGTACATCTTTCTTGACTTCCTCTGTTAGGTCTTTTGGAGGAAGTGGTCTTATTCCATAACGCTTTTTGTGAAATTGTTCTAGAACCCTGCTTAGCACACAGTCTCCATCCAAGTCTGGAGCAGTCAGACACTGGAAGCCACATCAGCTGGACACTGGTTCCCCAGCCTCACGGAGCCTCCCTGGCTTGCTCCTGCCTGGCACCTGGGCATTGACTGTCTCCCATCTTGTTCACACACCTAGTCTACCCGAGCGTTTTCCAATGACAAATGTGGGCTGCAGATCTCTCCTTTGCTCTGCTCCCCCGAAGAGCAAAGTCGGGGGCCAGGGAGTATCTTGACAGAGCTGGGTGGGGTGCAGCCTCACCCTTAGTCTGCCCATCAAGAATCATGGCGGGCATTCCCTTCAGCAATTTCCCCGCCTCCTAGTAGACACCCCCTCTTCTCTCCTCCCACCTGCTCTGTGATGCCAAGAGCAGCTCATTGTGACTCACTCTTGAATTCAAGTTGTAGTCCTTGGGTGCCCAGGTATGAGATAGAATTGAAAAAGCAAATTTCATAGGACTGGACACAGACCCTTTTCATCCTGGGAGGAAGACAGAACTTGGAAAATCTTTAAGAAATGGGTCCTTGTCTGCTCTATGCTACTGTAGGGAGAGAGAAGACAGGGTCTGGAGCTCAGGTCTCATTCTTGCATTGGGTAATAACATGAAAATAAGCAGTACAGTAGATGCTCCATAGCTGACCACCTCCCTAAGTGACCACATTCTTATAGTGATCACCTTGCTACAGTGACCACGTCCCTACAGTGACTACCCTCCTTAAGTTGACCTAATTTTCAGGGACCAGACATGTACCACACATATGTATCAGTACCATAGACCAAGTTCCTTACAGTGATCACCTCCATATGTTGACCAGTTTGTTACCGTACCCCGAGTGGTCAACTTACAGAGGTTCTGCTGTATTTGGTGGCATAGGTATGTATGATAAAACTACCTTAAAAGTTTCTAGTTATAATTGAGGTGATAAAACAGCATAGACCTATAATTTAATATCTCCACTAAAAAAAAGTAAAAGCTGTATTTTGAGTTGTCAGGGATTTCACTGGCTCTAAACTCAAGGAGTTTTGACTCTGTCCTCTGTAGGCCAGGGAGTGGCCATAGAAGCAGCAGTAATGTGTTCTATAACATATGGAAGGTATGGCGTGGGGGCTTTCTACAGGCCAAGTTTAACCTTATACTCCCCCTCATTTTTTCATTCCCAAAAGATAAGATTTCTAACATGGAAGAATATGCTCAGATTTCTAAGAGGGAGGAACTCAGCCATCAGCCCTTCAATATAATTCTCATATGAGCCTTTCTTTTGAATATTTAAATCCTCCTTCAATTCCCAAAAACCCAGTGAGTTCAGAAATAAGGATTATATCCACATTTTCATATGCTAGGAAAAGGGGAGGGAGGGTTCTGGGACTGAATATCACTGATAAAAATGTGATAACTGAGTCTCATTACAGCCAAAGACAAGTCTCATATTTTAGCATTTTTATTAAAGCTTTTTAAATTACTGAGTGTCTGGTATATTCAATACCAGCCTAAGTGATTTATATTAGTCTATCCCTAGATACTCCATCTAATAAATAACTTGGCAATCTCCTAACCCATAAATATCTCTGGCCCCAGCAAAAAGCAATTAAAGCGTGTTTAAAAAAAAAAAGTCTTCCCAGTACTCCAGACTGCAGCTCACTGGACATCTCTGATGGGATAATTCACACCATTGACCAAGGAGGTCGGACCTCTTTACTCACTACCTGCCCAGCACGAACTGATGCTCTTGTTCCCTTAAAAAACAGGCCACATACAAAACTAGCTTAATGTGTTTAACATGCCACAAGGCTGCAGAGATTTTGTCATAGAAAATATTATTCCCAGCAACAAGTGTTTTATAATATTTTAGACAGCTTAGGCTAAAATTATTGTGTAAAACCTTTTTGGAAAGCAGTTGTGCCAAAAATGTTTAAAACACATTAAGTGTAGAGACAGCTGACTAAAAAGTTATTAGAGGCTCTGGTGTCACTAGTCCAGAAAATATTTCAGGTCAATAAAGTTCAATCTGCATGCCAGGTAAAGAGCCACTGGTATTTATGACAGTGGTTTCAAGTTCCATACTTTAAGCTGCAAAAGAAGTCTGTTTTCTCTGAAAATCCTCTTCTCTGGCCTTCCCTGAAACTCCATGGGTGTGTGAAGGAGGAAAGGCTGGGTCCTCACTCCTTTCTTCTATAAATCAGTATCATCTCCATTGCTCACACTGCACCAGCACCCAGGCAGGAGGGGAAAGAAAGAGCCACATATCACATTTCTTATCAAACTTGGAAGAATCCAGAGGAATGTTGCCTTGAGTAGGAAAGGATTGTTCCAGTCCAGATTTTATAGGGATTCTCCAAATCATAATCCCAATGAGCCCGTGGTACATTCATCATAAATTCCAGAGTCTTACAGTCTTTAAATCATTTTAATTTGATTCATTTTCTAATAATACTTCCATGTGTTTTATTAAACAATGTCTATTTTTATGTACTTCACTTCCTAGATAATTGTCACATACATATTATTGGGGGAGGAGAATAGTTGCCTTTCATAATTCCACAGGAGCCTAATAACCCACTATGTACAAATTTTATAGCTACAGGGTGCGTGAAAGAGGGATCCAGATGGCAGAAAGTAGTAATGTTGCTACACTTGAACTTGATTATGGGGCTGTGAGATGGGGGAGATTTGCAAAGAAAATGTGTTTTTCTTTATTTATCATTAAGAAGAATAACGAAGCTTCATTTTCATTGCCAAGTATCAGAAGATCTGGGTAATATTGTAATGAATTAGATGGAGATCATTTAGTTTTGCATAGAGCAATGTACTTCTCTTTTTCTGTAAACAAGAGGTGTTCAGCATTGCCTAGGATTCTGCAGGCTACATAATGTTGCTTTCAAATCATTTAATTTAATCTCTTGAATTTGACACATTGGCGTACTAATTCAAACACCAACTAACTTTAAAATTATGCACAGAAAAATTACTCCAACCTTTACCTTGCCATTTCTTTATTCCTACTGATTTCTATAACTTATTTGTATTTTGTTTCTCTATGCAGTGTTTACTTATACAAAATAAGCAAATATGAAAATATGATATTATTACCCCTCCTGATGCAAAAGGTGGTAGAACACTGCTATTTCCATGTTTACAGGAATATATCTTACAAATCTTCAGGTCTGCATAGTATTCCTTTGGCCTACATGTATTCTATTTTATCTAACTAGAGTCCTATCCATAGATAAGCTGGTTCATCTCAATTTCACTATTTTGCTATTACAGTGCCACACAAGACGGGTGAAAGTGAATTGTATGTGTGGAACAGACTTGTAAACTACAAGCTGGTTTAACACATAAACACATCTGTACTGTTGACAGTTGTTGACAGATTTCTTTCTATGATGAGTCTACCATTTTCACATCCACGAATAATCTCTGAGCAACCTATTTCCCTGAAGGTCTTGTCAGCAGAATTCAAGATGAAAGTTTTGAAATGTTGCCAATTTGATAAATGAGAAATGGTATTTTTCTTTCTTTCCCTTCCTCCCTCCCTTCCTTCCCTTTTTCTTTCCCTCCTACTTTCCTTCTTTTCTTTCTTTCTTTTCAGAGTTTCACTCTGTTGCCCCAGGCTAGAGTGTACTGGGGTCTTTGTAGCTCACTGCAACCAACCTCAAACTCCTGGGCTCAAGTGATCCTCCCAAGTAGCTGGGACTACAGCCATCCACCACCACCACACTAGCTAATTTTTGTTTTTAGTAGAGACGAGGTCTTGCTCTGGCTCAGGCTAGTCTCAGACTCCTGAGTTGAAGCGAGCATCCCTCCTCGGCCTCCCAGAGTGCTGGGATTACCAAGTCCAGCTTTCCATCTCGTTTTCATCCCATCATTTCACACATGTAAGGGTGGTTTCCACTGTTTTCTGCAGACTCCCCGTTGTTCATGTGCCTTGCCTGCGGATTTCCCAGTGGGAAGTTGTTTGAGCTTGTGGGGCTTCCCAGTATCCTGTCTATTAGACTATCTTTCTCCATATGTCAATTAGAGTTAATTTACTGTGCTGGTTAGAGCTTAAGCTCCAGATAGGGAGAGGCCTGGGTCTGTTTCCCAGCTCTGCTATTTATTTCGTGGGTGTGCTACCTTGGGGAGCACTGTAACCTTATGTGTACTTCATTATTTTTTTCATCTATAAAATAGGTATACAGGTAGTACCTAAGTGAGGAGATTTTAGTTAGGATTAAGTGAGCAGTACACATATAGTAGCTAGAACAGTGGGAGTCACGTAGTCAGATACCTGTACTACTGGCCCCACATACTTCTTAGTGCAAACTCTCTGATCTTATTTCTATATTAGCAAAGGAAAGGCTCTTCAATCCTACCTTCTACTGCCATAAAGAGTCAGGCTACTAATAATTGGTCTCTCTGCACAAAAACATAGCCATGGACTGGCACTTCTCATAAACTTGGGTGCAGACATAAAGGCCACGTTAAGCATATGTCACCAGAGAAAACATTGCAGGTTCTAGGACATAGTGAGACACCAAAGACAGAAACCATGGTTGGCACATGCTCAGTGGGGCGGCAGGTCTTCTATTTGAGCTAAAATTGAAGAAGTACTATCTTTCCTCTTTGTAAAGTGCTAGAGAAGAATTATTAAATGTTAACTGTGAGAAATGTGATAATTAAAGGTAGAAAATCATGGGTTGGGATGGAAATACCCTTGACCCACAGGCATTCATTATTTCCATAACTACTCATCAGTGTGTCTAAAAGACAAAGAGCGTAGGATGAGCTGAGAGCAAATGGCTGTAGGCATCTTAAAGACAGAGAGTAGGAGGAATCCTATGCTCCAGAACCTCCTCGGGGTCTTAGGCCACATCAAAGTGGTAAGGAGAGAGGCTGGCCATGACCACAGATTCTTACAAAGGGCAGAGGCAGGGACTCTTAGAACATGAACAGCAAAGCTCCAAACCCAATAGACAGGGTGACGTGTTACTTCGAGAGAACATAAAAATCTCTGTCCAAATGTAATGGCAAGGCCCTCATCAGATTTATTCTTTTGGAAAAAGATCTGTTTGCTAATGCACCATCTATTTTATTGGAAAGGTTTTTTTTTTTATATATATACCTAAATTATATATCTGGTAACTTTCTTGAAGTGAATAAGTTAAAACTCCCATGAAGAAAGTTGGCTAACACTTGGTGCCACTTGTACTGTGACATCACGTCCAGTTGCTAAACACGTGTGGTAGGAGAGACAGAGTCAGACAGTGTACAGAGGGGGAAGGCAGGGAAGGAGGCCCCAAGGAGCTCTCCAACCATGGGTAAGTAGTTCCCAATAGAATTTGTTTCTCCCAGGGGTGTAAAAATGAGAGCTTAGATCTGGAACCTGTTTGGGTACTTCTCAAGGTGATAAAAACTCATTACAGGCAGACACTACTGCTGAGAGCACCAGAAGCAGAAACAGCACTTGGGAGGATTCACAGCAAAGAGAGCTGGGACTTAAAAATGGCCTGTGTGGTGCCTGTGAAGACTCCGAAAAATAACCCTGTCTTTCCCTTGCTAGCTTTGACCAAAGCTTATCAACCTGCCAAGCTTGCCTAGGGAGGGTCGGGGGCTGAGGGAGGGGCAGAAGGGTGCATGGAATAATAAGAATAAAAAAAGAATTGGAAGAGGATGGCAGCAAGTTCTAAAGGGAGTAGGATAAAAGGAAAGTGGGTATTTTGAGGAATGTGTCCTTACTTAGAAGTAGGGATAGAATTCCTGCCTCTTCCCCACCCACACATACCGGTTCCAAATATAAGGACAATGAAATAATAGGGGCCCTTGTGACCCAGGGAGGACACCATTAGGGCAGAGGTGTCACTGTCACCCCACTACAGTTCCCTTATACTCATGTGCTCATTTTCCCCTGTATTAAGTGGAACTAAAATCTACATAAAGCAACAAACAGGTATTATAATCATGTATCAAATAAAAATATTGATGCAATGGCGAGCGAGTGGAACTGGGCAAAGAACAAACTCTCCTCTATCCAATTCCCTTAAAATAGCAAAAACATTAAGTATTCCCAAAGAAATCCGCTGGTATGAGAGGGATACCTAACTCCCAAAGAACAAAATGATCTATGTTAAGAGCTCAAATCATGTTTAACTGAAGCCAAAATCCTTTAACAGGTGTGTCTCTTATCTGTGACATCAATTTCTTTTTTTCTTTCATTCTATCTCTTCTTCTTCAATGCTCTTTCTCGTGTAATAGCTAATGTAATTGGGATACAGAAACATTATTAGATATATGTAGATTGTACTTGCAGGGAAGATATCACCCTCAGCCCTCATGAATTTGATTAATACTTGCCACACACAATGGCTGAGATCATATAAACATAAACTCACTTCCCACATATATAGTGGCTTCAGGTTAGGGAAAGACCTGATACTAACCTAATCCATGGTATTGGTATTTATCTGTAAATAAAGCCTTCAGAAATCAGTCTGAGGGGAACACTCCTGGAAGCAGAGAGACTGCCTCTGAGAAGACCCAGCGGTGGTTTGCACCCATTCCTGCCCAAGGGAGGGGATGGCTTGACTGTAGATTCTACCCGCCTGGGTTCTGTGGCAGAAACAATATTTCTGAACCTAGTAGACTGTGCCAGAATAAATAGATGACCTGAAACATCTGAATAGGACAGTTATGCCCGCTTTGCCTGAGCCTGCCACCTTCTGGTTAAAATTTAGTTTTTCATTTAGACTTTGGGAAGAACATACACCAATGCCTACACTACTTGGAAAGCTGACGTGGCCCATTTACAAATCGGTAAAGTGTTTGAGTCTCCTCATTTGTTTCCTGGCAAAGCCTTACTGGGTGCCAAACGGAGTGAGCTTTCCTTTCTCCAGAGCTCTGGGGCCTACTGAGGTAGCGGTCTCCATGCCCCTGTGTGTGGGGTCAGCCAGCCCTCACACACTGGAATTAGGGGAAAAAGTCAAGGAGGGAACAGACCCCTGTGTGTGTGGTTTCCTTGAGGCTAGTCTTGATTTTTCCTCCAAGTCTTGTTATGTTCTCCCTATTCTCAGAGCAGGTTCTCAGACTTGACTGGGCATCTAAGCCAGTGCTGCAAGAACAGACTATAAGGCCCTGTTCTTCAGTTTCCAATTCAGCAGGTGTTGTGTGGGGCCTGCTTTGGGGGAAACTACAGTTAGAGAAGTATTTTACCCCCCCCTCAAAAAAAATGGAGTACCAAAGTGCACCCTTGTTAAAACTGGTAAGACGTTGATTACATGAGACCACTTCTCTTTTCAGATGAGAGACTTAGCCACCTTTGGAGAAAACAAGACACCGAAGAGTGAAAATGTTCTTCCTTTGTGGAGTTTATCTTCCTTTTCCTCTTCCAATATTCCCTACATTTATCTGTAAATTGGTACATTGGTAGTGAGTAGCAACTTCAATCACATCATGTCACTTTATTTTTTCCTAAAACAAGAAAGGTTTTTTTTTTTTTGTCTTGGCTTATTTTGGCTTGTTTTAAGTGTCTAGAATGCAATAAATGATGCTGCTCCCCAACCTATGTGTTTAGTTCTTAGAGAGATGTAGAGGTGAACTTCAGCATTCTCAAACTTAAACATACAGTTATTGTTCCCTGTGTCTAGAACACATTGATCTGCTTTTTCTCTACTTAGAGAACTCTTACTCATCCCTTTAAACCTTTGTTAGGTATCAGTACCATTTCCTCTCTAAAGCAATTCTCTCTAACCCAACTGAATCAAACCCTTTATTCTTCTTCTCTACCCTATGCTTTCTTCTGCTCATACACTTCATTCAATGGATTTGACTTAAGGTCTTTGATAGCCCTGGTGAATAGGCAGTATCTGTCTCCTCTAATGGATGGTAACCACTCAAGGGCACTTTTATAATCCTGGATACCAAGCATAGAATCTTCACTTAACAGACATGGAATAATTCTTTGTAGATCTGAACAGAATGTTAGACGTAGAGCCACAAAGAAAATAAAGCTAACGATTTAATAGGCTTGGTTATTTGTCTTTCCCTGGAGACAGTCATTTATTTCTAAGCTAGTGTGGACAAAAGATTAGAAGAAAGACAAGGAGAGCCATAAGCACATGCCCTGACATGTGATACCCGCAGGAAAGAATGTGGCAGATTCATCAGGGAAAAAGTCAAAAACTTGGGGCCATGGAAACATAGCTGGGTGGCATCTTTGTAAGGTAGAGACATAAAATTAATTTCTGTTTAAAATATGATAAGTAGGCAAGACATGGTTAAATTATAATCAGGTGTTCTAAGCAGAGATGTTTATAGCGTACTTTTAACAAAATATATAAATACAGTCTAAAAGTAGAGGAAGTTTGAATGTTTAGAAGGGAAGATTCAGCTATCTAGAAGATTCATTCATTTGGAACATCTCATTATCTGATAATGTGGGATGAATAATGCATTCCTGTACATTTTCTTTGGATTCCTCCACATTCTCTCTTTCCAAACTCTTTGCCAATCAGACTCTGCACAGATGAAAGTGCCTGGAGCTGAACTGATCTACCATGTTTGGTTTTGAATGCAAAATGAGAAAAGAAAAGATATTAATTTGGAAACTACCATCCAGTGCCTTCCTCCATCCTCTGCCCGATTCTGTATTCCACTGTCCTTGCTGCAGTGCCCAGGGCAGCAGAGAACTGGCCTATGGAAAGCCAGCCCCTTCCAGTGACCTGCCTGGGAAATGCTGGTGCTCTCTGGAGCCTGCAGATGTTACCGCAGAAGAGAACACGCTGAGACCTGGAATTCAGATTATTGAGCTCAAGGATGAAACTGTTGCCCTTCATGACTCTGATGGACAAATTATCACCCAGCTTCCAATTTCCTTCATTCCAAGTCAAACTGCTGCTCTCCTGTATTAAAAGGCTTTACTTTGAGTACAAACTCTTAGCCAAAGGTACAAAATCTTTCTCTGGCTCCCATTTCACCCTAAAGACCTCGGACCCTGGCACGGGCCTGAGATTCTCTCTTCAACACTGGCAAATCGCTGTCTTTGGGGGCAGAACCAGTCCCAGGGCAGGCAGCAAATGAATCATTTCCAGCAGGCTTTTGCTCAAGGAGCCAGCAGCCAGCTCATTCCTGAGCACCGGGGAAATACTCATAAAACTTCCCTTTATCAGGAGAAGATCAGGGACTGGACACAAAAGAGATGGTCTGGATGATGACAGCGCGGTCTCCAGTTCAGTTCTGGCAGGTACCCTCCCACCTGTTGAGGTGGCCCAGCTTGTGGGGCTTGCTCTCTACTCTATCTGACTGGAGTTTCCACTCTCACACTGAAGCTTGTAATTCCCTAGACTTTGCAAATATTCTGAGCCGGAGCTTAGGAGTTTGCCTAATCAAAAGAACTCTATGAAGTTTCTTTCCATGGGCTTATGTCACTAAGTCACAGAGCTTCCCTTTGAGTATATATAAAAGCCATAAAAGGAAGAGTTTATGGGATAAAATATTCTTTTTGTCTATCTAAGCTCTACAGTTGGAGAGAACTAGAGCTGAGACTGAAGATGTCATTATGGGAGTGAGCTGTGGATACTTAGGTGACACCTGATGAGACAGTCCTCAAGATGTATTCTTGGTGACTCTATACATGTTACATTGTCTGTGGGGACATGGTTGAAGCACTAAATAATTCAGCCCAGTATAAACCATTTGAGAGAATAGGAGACAGATGTTAGAACTCCAAGGAAAAATCATGTTGGCTGAATCTGCTACCTTGACAGAAAAAAATGAATTTTTTTTTAAATTAGGGAGAACCAGCCAATTTATATTAATTTAGATTTGTCTTCAGAGGTAGTTAAATCTCTAAAAAATCTTATAAAACTCTCCTGGCTGAGAAATCCACCAGTCTGAATAAGGAAAGAGAAGAATGCAGGTGCATAAACTTCTGAAGACAGGGTAGTGGATGGAGCCCTCTTCATCCATCTTGGTCACTGTTAACCAGAATTCAGGGCCCAAGTAAGCACTCATTTGAAAAACTAATGGTATTTAGGAACTTCTTACCATGACTCCTGTATGTGTAAGTTTATGAAGATAAGCAAAGGATGGTCTCTTCACACGGAGAATATAAAGAACTTTAAAGGACTATATAAAAATGCTTCTTGTTTTAATAAAAATTATAGTGATTTTAACATAGGAACCAGGACATAATTAATTCTAAAGGGGACTTAAGATCACTTACAAGAAGCATGGTTCTTATTTTATTTTTCTCCTGGGATTGCAACTCTACTCAATGATTTCAAAGCTTTAAGAATATTTTGGGCATTTGTTTCAAATTACAGAATCATAAAATTTTACAGCTAAAAGGGACATTAGGAATGGCCTCCTACTCAGTCTCCTTGTCTTAGAATGGAAGAAATCCAGAGAGAGGACACCTGCCCAAGGTGACACAAACAGGAGGGTGTATGGAATCTAATCGCAACTGCCTTCCAGAAGCTGAATAGAAACTTCCTAGGAAGGCAGGAAAGGGAAATGGCTCAATGAAAAATAGATCTGAAGTTCACAAACATACATTACTGTTGCCAACCAGATCAAGTAGGAGAGATGGTTCCCTTCTCTCTGGGGGAGAGAGAGTCTGCCCATTAACACCCACTTTGTGATGTGATTACTGTTATAACCTCCCTTTCTTTTTCAAAGCTACTCTTGATATTAAATTTACTTACACAAAATATTGCAGGAAAGGAGACTCCTAGGTGGATATTAAACTCCTCTAAACTTTGTCCTCTACACTACCCTGAATTTGGAATTTTACTCACTTGAAACTCTTAAGGAAGAAAGTTCTGATCCATTTTCACAAAACAGGTGTGAACTTAGGTCTCCATGTTTCCCTGGCTGAAAACGAGTTCTAATTTTATATGTGAAATTGATTTTATGGACCAGGGTGTTAAACACACACACATACATCGTATTCTCTTCCTACTTGTCTGGGTATCTACAAAAAGAATGGAGACTAATAATACAATAACATCACCATTTTTAAACCTCTTTTATTGCCTTTGCAACTGTTGTTATTAAATACAAGGCTCAGGGAAGTGCTAGATTACATCTGTGGGTGCCGGAAACCAATTTAGATTCTGCACACAGAGGCTATGTTTGGCAGAGGTGGATTCTAAGGTCTTTTCCCCTCAATCACGGAGGGAGACAGAAGTATCACATCCTTAAGAAATAAGCTAAAGAGATATCTACATAAGCTTAGTTAAGAATTTGGGTTTTAGGACTCATGGTTTTCTTTCTTCCTTTATTAACTCTGGAGTTGGAAAGAGCAAAGATCCACTCTGCCTATGGAATCTTGCCCCCGGATGTGGTCCGTGGCACCCGAGTCCCCTGCTCTGAGGAAGGGAATACTTATGGCCATATGAGCTCACATTATGTCTTTGGTGAGCTTAACCATTGCGAAAGTGCCTCAGATACCTATTTTAATTTGCATCCTTCCTTCACAGATAATCTCATTCAAAGCTCAACTCTTGAATATGCATGTTGTTCCCTATGATACATTTGGGTAGGCAGCTCTTTTTTAGTTTTTATTTTTAATATTTCAGTTTGGAAATGATGTCAGTCTTTTAAAAAATTTTTTGATGGATGTATTCTCTCTGGTAATGTATACAGCTTTATATGTTAAAATGTGCATCCGTATATACTGATATGTATTACTCTTACACACACAAACACACAAATAAGAAGGGTGTTGTGATGTACCGAAATGGAGAAGAACATTAAACCATGTTGAAGAATTGAAGAGTGGAAACAAAAAAGCCGAAGTTCAAGTCTTCAAGAAAACCTTTCTTAGATAACCTTGCCTGCTCCACGGTGTTTAGGAAATTGTGTCTTGACAAATATTTATACTCTAGGCACAGTATTGGATCAGGCATTGACAAAGACACACATAAGGTTCTACATTGCATTATTGTAAAAGAATAAGGTGATGAGCCCATACACTGTGGGGTGCACAAGAATAGAGGTGTGATGTGTATGGACTGGGATAATCTGGAAAGATTTCATGGAGGATGTGACACTGTGCCTTCTTTAGAGGGATTTATAGATCATTTATTATTTTAAAATTTCTATTCATTCCACTATTGAGAAAAAAAAAATTCTTTCTATAGGGAGGAACAAATGAAACAAAATGGAAAACACACATACACAGAGTATTATTTAGGCCCTACTATGTGCAGGGCTGGCCAAGAGATAACCAAGATTCAGTGAGAAGAGGATATTGTCTGTGTCCCCACTTCCCTAGTATGTCCCTTCTTATTTGAGCATTTTTCTCTGGTCTTTATATTTAAACTCTCTTCATCCTTTTTTATATCCTTCTCCAAATTTTCCCCCTCTCCATAAAAGCTTTGTAAACATTTGATCAACACTTGTTTCTTGGATCATTTCTCTAATAATCTAAAAAAAAACCATTTAGCTGATTTTTACAAGATGGAAATCAACAAACAATAAAAAACATAAAATTGACCTTTGTGAGAGACAATCCTCTTTGCACAATCCATCCATTCAGTTTTCATACTCTCATACTACCTCTTTTCAGATTATATACTCTTAATTTACAAATTAAAAATATGCAAGTATAGAGGTGGCATCTGTGGCTTAAAGGAGTAGGATGCTGGCCCCATATGCTGGGGGTGGTGAGTTCCAACCCAGCCCTGGCCAAAAACTGGAAAAAAAAATGGGGACGGCACCTGTGGCTCATTGAGCAGGGCGCCAGACCCCATATACCCAAGGTGGCGGATTCAAACCGGCCTCGGCCGAACTGCGAAACAGAAAAATAGCCAGGCATTGTGGTGGGCACCTGTAATCCCAGCCACTCAGGAGGCTGAGGCAAGAAAATCGCCTAGGCTTAGGAGTTGGAGGTTGCAGTGAGCTGTGTGACGCCACAGCACTCTACCGAGGGCAATAAAGTATGACTCTGTCTCTAAAAAAAATAATGCAAATATGGATAACGGGACAGATAAAAATCTAACCATAAGTGATTATTCTATGTAACACAAAGTGACTCACCCAGAAACTAAAGTCCCGTCTTCATATTCCAAACCTATTCTTTCTTATGATCTTGGCTAATCATTGCCTGATTATTGAGTGTTCCATCTCTTCAACCAGATGTCTATGTGAATGACACAGGCAAGGACCATCATTTGCACTTGTGATGCTGTTCTACCTACATGATCCCCCATCACAAAGCTCAGCTCATGGTTGATCACAAGCAAGTGCTCACTTAATACTTTCAAATATTTAATGGCGATCTGCCAAGTCAGTTTCAATGGGGATCCATAAGATTATGACTTCCATTATATTTAGTATGGAAGTGGGAGAGAGAGAACTAAATAGACAAAGGAAAGGAGATAATGAAAAAAAATGGGAAGGAAGGAAAAGCAAGAAGAGGAGAGGAAAGAAGGAAAAGCAAATGGGAGTAAGGGGACTGCAGCCTTTTCTACCTCCCACCACCAAGTCCATCTTGGGCCCTTAAAGGAAGCAGGTCTGAAGTAAACCAGGCAAGTGCTACAAGGTTATGGGTAATAATTGATGTTTTTTGTGGGGCAAAAGGGAAGAGGAGGGGTTGAAGATGAAAGAAGTCAGGAGGGAGATGGAAAAGTTTTCAGGGTCACAGGATACATTTATCAGAAGCTTTTAAAGAAGTGTTTAAGAGCAGCTAAGCTGTTGCTATGGAAATAGGTAAAAGCTAATCCATTATCTGCAACCTCTGGATGCCACCAGCCAGCCGCTGGGGGGCATTCTGCTTTTTATTAGTATTTCTTTTCCTTTTCACTCTTCTATTTTTTTTCCTTACCCAAACACATCACTGGAATTATGAGAAACAAATTAATAAAAGCTGAATAAAAGGGAACTCGAGTCCTTCGGAGATTATATTAACACATGAGGGAACCTTCACCCCATGTGTCAACTCGTAAAGAGAGAAGAGATCATTTCAAGAAGATAAGACGAAAAGAAAACAACAATATAAGACCACCTGGAGGGATAAATGTCCTGTTCTTCCCTGTGCCACTCTCATCCTTGCCTGTATCTCTGAAGTTTGTGCTAAAACCCACACAAGGCAGCATATGCTTCCTGGCTTTAAAGCCAGACTGTGACCCTTGATTGGAGCCATTTAAGAGGCTTTGAAGCATCAGGAAAGAATTGGCAGAAGCCATTTTACAAGTATCCCTCACTTCACATAAAAGCTATGATTCAGCTCGAGGCTTACTCTCTGCAAGGGGAAAATTTATGTGAAGTTAGTGTCATTTCCCACAATTATTGTACGTATGAAATACAGATTTTAATCAATTGATATTTTTTATGTGCATATTTGTGGGAAGTGCTGAGATGCAAAATCAATGCCATCATTACTCCACAACCTTTCCTCCCACACTCTTTGTGTCTTCACTGTTTCCTAGGCAATAGAAATCTCTACCACGATATGGGGTCAGTGATTATGACCCTACACCAACAACTTTTGGAACTTGGCTACTTTTTTCCATTTGCCTATAAAGTTACGGATGTCACGGTCACATCAAATTCTTAGTAATATCAAACATAAAAATCTGGTATCTTTTTCGACACTAATTCCTAATCATTCCTTTTCATCTCTTATTTACTCAAACCTGAAAACTGGGAGTCAATTCAGTCTTCTCCTGACTTCTCAATTCCAATACCAGCAAGGCCACTGGATCTGGGGAATATCTACATTGTGAAATGACTTGTAATTAATTTCCATCATTTTTCTTTGCCACTACCATGATCTTACTTGGGGCTCTTACCTTGTCTTCCCTGAACTACCCCAACTACCTTCTAAGTGGTTCCTTACCGCAACATCCTTCTATTCCATTTTCCAAGTTGCTGTGAGAGCAACTTTTCTAAAATGCAAATCTGACCACTTGGCTGTGCTTGCTGAATTCCCTCACTGGGTCTCCATCTCCTTCATAACCTCCTTAGGAGGATAAAACTCTCCATGTCCAGCCCTGCCTGTCTCCGCTGACCCATCAGCTGCTCTGCCCTGCTTGTGCCCTGGACTCCAGTTTTTCTGTCCTCCCCTCCCAGGAAAAATTCCTTGATGACAAAATTATTTCAGGGTCTGGGCAAGTGCCTGGAAAAATGAACGCTCAATAAATGCACACGGTGTGCCCAGTAGCCGGGACTCAGCACCTCAGTATGCTGATGCATCATATGGCTGGTGCTTCCGTCCACGGTGAAAATTATTCAAGTGCAGGACTTCACTGTAAAATGAATTCATGCCTTGCTTAATCAGTTCTGTGAATTTAAATTCTGAATCATAAGCTCACTTAGAAAGAGACATAACTGCTAAACAGCATGTGTAACTCAGGGGACAATGACAGCATGGGTGAGCAGGGCTGTGGGCAGCCGTGTAAATGTATTGACATTAACATTTAAACCAAATTATGATCCATTTTGCAGTGGGTTTCCCTTTCCAATTGAAATATCTGGGCTGTGGAGCTGCTAGCTTCATGCCTACACAGCCACGGACCTCAGCAGTTCTGGGCAGGAACAGAGTTACAAAAGGGTCCTACTTGAAACAGACAAAACTGGAAGATTAAGGGGTAAGAGGGAATTCTTAGAGGAGTCTACAGTAAATTTCCTTTCCATACAATCATGCATACATTGAAAGCATGGACTTGGTAGATTCAGGGAAGAACACATTTGGGTTACAATGAGTGTTCTTGCTTGAAAACAGATGATTAGCACCCCAAAATGGGGGCTTGGCAACACAGGTCTCTTAAAAATTAAAGAATTAAAGCACTAGAAAGTGATGTTTTCAGGGCAAGGTCTGTAATTACTTAAAGCTTCCAGAAAACAGATGAGTTCAAAAAGCAGAGGCATGGATTTTCTGTAAAATCTATTTACAGATTTGGAAACTAGGGCTCTCAGAACAAAAGAAAAGTCTAGTGTAAAAAAATCAGGGGCAAAACTCAGGGGAGTTGTTTTGTTGGAGTTTGGGTGGCTTCAAGGAGAATGGCTCTTGACAATTTATGACTAAGAGGAAATCTGTAAACCAAATGGAAGAACCCTCCTTCCTACTTGTCCAGAGCAACTGAAAACGAGTCCTTGTTAGAATTGGAAAATGGGAAGAAACGAGTGTGGCATGAGCATGGGGAAGCAAAAGAAAACAAGAAAGTATGCAACTATGAAGCTAAGGCTGAGTCTCAGAGATCAGAGGCTAAAAGGATTGAAACCTAAAAAGAAATAAAAGAAAGATCCCAGCACATTAAAGGAAAGAGAAGTCCCCCAGTATCCTTCCTGCTTATTCTTCAAATATAATATACAACTAGGCCCACCTTACCACATCTTGGTTGATACCAACTTTATCAAGTTTTCCATTAAAGCCAAACTGGACTTAGTGCAGTCAATGATGGACTGTCTATATGCCAAGTGCATCCTTGTATAACTGACTGTATAATGGCTGAAATTGAGAAATTGGGGCAGAAGTATCTCCTCAAGATTGCCAAGGATCCAAGATTTGAACGATTACCGTGCACACACAAGGAACCCATGCAGATGACTGCTTAGTACAGAGAGTAACTAAGCACAAGCATTACATCATGGCCACAGTTGACTAAGACCTTAAACGAAGAATCCAGAAAATCCCTGGAGTTCCTATATGTATATTTTTTAACCACAGACACAATATTGAACGGATGCCAGATGATTATGGAGCTCCTAGGTTCTAATTCTTCCTATGCCTATCTTCAATCAACTTGCTCTGTTAGCAATTTGTTAAATATGAAATACCATGAATTATCACTCTGTTCACCTGCTTGCTTTATTAAGACCTGGAGGATGTGGGTTAATACACTCATATTTGGATGCTATTTTGAAAATGATATTTTACCTCATTAACGGTCAAAGATGCAAAATCTCACAAAGAATGCTTTATTCTTTTTTGAGTCCTGTTGCACAATGTGGTTATTATAGTTAGTTTTAGAGTAATATACATTTCAAAATTGCTAAGAGAGTACATTTCAAATGTTTTTACCACAAAAATGTTATAAGTGATGGATATATTGACTAGTTGATTTCATTATTCCACATTGTATTCATAGATTATAACATCACTGTGTACTCCATAAGCTTATATAATTATAAATTGTTGGCTTACAATAAAAATAAAATTGTTGCGACTTTTTGTAAAAAAAAAAAAGAATTGGAAAATGGAACTCGAATGGTAAAAACCCACGTATATTCCCATACTCTATCTGATTTACAGATTGGTTACAACTCAACATTCTCTTGTTTGTTTAAAAATAGCCCAGCATCCTCAAGGATATAATAAGAGAGAATTAACATGGAGGGTAAGGAGGGAATCCATGCACTAAGCAGAAACTTGTGATGTGGGCGAGTCCTGGCAGGAAGTCATTCACCCAGAAGGGATGCTGCCTGGGAGACCTTTTGGTTGGTGGAGGTAGGCGTGTGCACTTCCTCACAGGCCTAATGACTTGACTTAGGCTGAGCAAAAATAAACGAAATTGGCTAATGTTAAAAAAGGAAACAGACGAAAGCTCAAATGCCCACCAGTGATGTCTCTGGAAACTGTAAATGCCTTCCGGAGTCGCTGAACACACACTGAGCTCAGCAAGTGGAGATAGAGGTCAGCAAGAAATTATATGAAAAATGTTTTCATATAGTAAACGAGAAAATATCATGAATGGTATGTCAATCAGATTGATAAAAATATCTCAGATTGCATGTGAAGCCCGCATACTGTACCCCATGATTGAACTAATGTACACAGCTATGATTCTATTAAAAAAAAAAAAAGAAAGAAAGAAATGGGCAAGATCCCTCCGTGGACCGTGTCGGGTGCTAGATCCACATGGCCACTTTCAGCAGGGTGCCAGTGCCCATCTCTCTGCCTCACACAGGCTTCCTTTTGTTGGCCATGACTGTTTTCTGTTCATTAAGATAAATGCTTATGCACATTATTACTTTAAGCCACTGTTAACACTCCTCCGAGATGCCTGTTATTACCTTTATCTTAGAGACAAGACTCATGCAGCCAGTCAATAGCAGATTTAGGATTTGAAACCAGGGAGTTTGACCTCAAAGCTCGTGCTTTGTTATGATGTGGGGCAACACAGATGTTGTGATTCTTCTTGCTCTAAGCAGGTAAATTTGCATCTGTGAGTGAGAAAGCAGAAGGGTGTGTCCACGTGTGTGTATGGGGTAGAGTATTACCTATCCCCTACTTTCTGGGGCTCAGTTGATGGTGATTCTCTCAAAAGTCACCTTCCCTTTGGAAAAAAAAATTCAGATACTGCCTAATAGCCACATTTTCATTGGCATGATGATAATGTTTTTCACCTAGAGAGAAGTGGTGGTTGCCCAACATCATGACTGTGCTAAACTCAACTAAATGGTTCACTTTAAAATGGTTGATTTTATGTTGTGTGAATTTTATCTTAACAAATTATTTCTTAAAAATTCCCCTTCTCTAAAGTCTTTTAACCATGAGATTCACTTGGTTGAGGAACTTTCCTTTCGGTACCCACTTTCGCGCTGTGAAGGGAATTTGCAGGAGATACTTTCTTTACAAGTTTATTGTCAAGCACTGACATACTATTCTGAACTTTTGCATTAGGATAAACCTTCACTGATGGAGAATTTTCTTAATCTTAGTCTTTCTTAAGACTTTACAGTGGAGATGGAGATGTTGCTCATTTATCTCCAAAATGCTGATTGTTTCCCCAAATGCCTCTGCCTGCAGATGGCGGTGCACAAGGTCAGCCACCACTGCGTAAAGTGAGGGTTTTACATGGTCAAATTCAGGAGGAATATCTACCCCAGTTCTTTTTATGGAGGAAAAAACTGCGGCTGAGGGATCTGCAGCAATTTGACCAAAATCACACAGCCAAGTTGGGCACCAGCTCACCTGGTTGGTCTCTAGTCCAGGATTCTCCTGACCCAACCACACTGGTTGTCATGGCCCCGGGTCTTCACACAGTAAAGACTCCAAGAGGCAACACACTCACTCTGTCTTCCTTGACTCGAAGAAACAAAACTCCTCCAAGACTCAGCTGTCTTGGCACTTGACAATAACCCAAGGGCTGTCACTAGCACATCAAACCCTGCTGGTTTGCTCAAGCCCGTCTTACACAGAGTTTGCCTCAGTGGTATGTTCTGAGTGTGGACATGCTTACGGGGCTCTTCCCAGAATGTCATTTCTATGCACACAGAACAAATCTTTTATTTCTTCTGAATCTTTCCACCATTTTCTTAAGGTAAAAGGCTCAGTAAATATTGTTCACTGAATGACTAGTGGAGATTACCATTTCAGGAGCTCGGTATAAACTGATTACACTGAGGAAGTCATCCTGCGGTGCCCCCTAAGGTTTTCTAATGAGTGAGACAGGCACTTAGAAACTAGGCTCCTGGAATGATGGGATGTGAAGGCATTCATTTACACTTGTCCGAGGGGAGCTTTCCTCTGTGTACATGTATTATGCATCCTACAGTGTTAGGGGAAAAAAGCAGCAATTCTGATCTCTGTGGTTGTGCTTTCTGTGCTTTGTTAAACAGGCTAGGGAAACTCGGTAGGATGCACAGTTCTGGTGACTAGACAAAGTCATTGGGTGGCAGGGGACAAAAGTCATGGAAATCAGAGATAGAAGACCAATACTCCATTCCTGCCTCCTCCAGTTCTACTAGCAGGTCCTGAGAATGCCACTTCTCTTTGTAGAACTTCCCTTTCCCCACCTGGGAAAGGGGAATAATAACAGCCAATCTTACCATGCACTGCTGAGATTCCAACAAGTCTTTGAGAACTATAAGCTTCTTTTGTTATTAAATAACCCTAAAGTATCTTCATGATCCGCCAGAACTTGCACACTCACAAAGACAGAAATGGAGGGTATCACTTAGGCAACTACCACTAAACTTATCTGCCTCCTGGGAAGCCCTGCAGTGTTATACTCTTCTTTGCTTACCAGATCCTACTCTAGCCCATGCATTCCCTTTTTCAATATGGCCAATATTTTCAAAACATTCACGTGCATGCTCAGCTTCTCAGCTTAAGCTGCTTCCCTGATTTGTGCCTTTAATATCTGCCGATAACTGCCCAGCCATTCCCACACCTGAGCCAAGTTCTGGCTACTGACTGCTCTTGAAGGTTATTCAGAAATCATGTATTTTCAATTCTTCCCCCAATGTGACCCAACCATTAGTTCTTACATGACTCCATTGCATTAATGGGACCCACAGGAACCAATATCACCAAAGCCCCTGTACATATTCCTGCCTCAGCTGTATTCCACCTCATGTGAGCTTAACGGTGTATGAGCGTTGACATTGACTGCTAGGGAATAGAATTCCCTGGTGCCCCCCACCCAACCCCAATGACTGTGATTGATTGACATTTTCCAGTGCACACAAAAACCCCTTTATGCATTTAATTCTCTAGATATATAGAAAACTAGGGTGACTTCCCATTTCATTTCTTTGATCACATTGCCTAGACACGTTTAATCACTCTGTTTTTTAATACTTCTCATTTATCTCTGTCTGATATATATATCCAGCTCCCAATATTTACAAAGCTTGGCGTTAGCCATTGTAGGTGATAGAATCCAGGAGGAGAGAAATATAAAGACGTATGTGAATAATTTGGAGAAATAAATGAAAAACCATTTTTTGCTTGGTTGTTTCATCCTTTGTTGAAAAACTTGAGCTCAAATTTAGATTATACTGTGGTTAATATATAATTAAAGAAGCTAGAGCTTTCTATTGCAGGGTTTGAAATTGGAATTAGTTTGCCTTTGTGAAAGAAACAGAGAGATGGAAGGTGTCTGAATACTCATTTGTTATAACTGCTATACCCTCAGCAAAGCTCTTCTTATAGGTGTTTTGCCCTGTACCCCCCTACACCCCTCCTTGTAGTACATCAAGACAGGCAGAAAGCTAGAAAAATGCTACTTGTTAACAGACTAGGCTCACTTGGTTAAAATGTTCCAAATTATTATAGAAATCTAAGACGTAGTCACTGGGAAATGTGTGAACTGTCACAAACACGTTATTCAATTTGCATCAACAATGTTTTTGTTGAGAAAGCAGTCTGTTCCAAGCATTGTGATAATGTTGGGTGTAACAACAGTGAGAAGGGGGCCCACACAGTCTACGCATTGCTGGGCAATACATCCTGCTCTATTTTCTGTTTATTGTTGGGCGCGTCCTCATAGCAGAGTTTGGAAACAGGTGTTACAGAAGGGGAGGGGAACGCCAGTCTCCAGAATGTCAAGGGGAAGATCCAGACATCAAGCTGTGCCAAAGTGGAAATGAAAACTAACTTGATAGTTAGTGCAGGAGTGAAACTGGAGTATTGACAAGGACCCTGGGTAGAGACAGAATCCCAGGCTCAGACACAAGCACAGCCAGAACCCAGCAGGAAAGCAGAAAATGGTACGTATGGCGATAATATCAGAAAGGACTTATTTAGGGGTAACTGACTACGGAAGTAAGTTTAAGTGAAAAGCGGAATTCTTAAATAAAGAGATGGGCCACAGTTACAGATTCCAGGGGCAGAAACAGATTAACCTCATGAATGGAGTGTGGTCAGGGGCAAGACCACAGCAGAGAGCGAGGCAGTGCCCTCACACCATCTCTTATCTCTGCTCCTCACCAGATCATCCTTCTCTCTAGTGGTAAATCAGCTCATACCATTTCCTAGTTCTGAATTGGTTGAAAATTACCACTGCCAGCAACTCAGTGGTGGTAACCAACTGAGTTACCACCGCCATCAGTGAAATCACCTGAAATGTCTCAGTTCTCATTTCAAATTCTTGGAGCAAATTCTGGTTAGTGGTGGGTATGGCCCACTAATCTCTGAGTAGGGGATAAAGACATACTGAACAAGCATGGCTTTCTTCTGCCCCTACTGGAACCATGTCACAGGCTGGTAGGGTTAGGGAACTTGTTACAAGAGTGAAAACATAGGCTCAGTGCCTGTAGCACAGTGGTTAAGGCGCTGGACACATAAACCAGGGTTGGTGGGTTTGAACTTGACCCAGGCTTGCTAAAAACAACAAAGACAACTATAACAACAACAAGAAAAAACAGCTAGGGGTTGTGGTGGGTACTTGGAGTTCCCAACTACTTGGGAGGCTCAAGCAAGAGAATTGCTTAAGCCCAAGAGGGTTCGAGGTTGCTTTGAGTTATGACACAACGGCACTCTACCAAAAGCAACATAGTGAGACTCTGTCTCAAACAACAACAACAAAAAAAGTGGAAAACATGGTGACCTAGAGAGACAATTACTTGGGTGGGTTACCTCTATGGGGAACTACAAATACTCAAATATGATTGTGATATGCACCATAAAGCTTATTAGATTGCTACAGGGGAGGCCAGGTCATTAAAGGCCTTGAAAATTGTGTTTTAAACAATGGATTTGTAGCTTGAGGGCAAGGAACAATCATTTGGGGTGGGAGAGAGGGTTGGGTGATGTTTTAATTTTATTTTAACATTGGATTCAGATTCAATCTGATTTATCCTTTAGAAAGATCACTTGATGTTATTCAGAGGTAGGATTGGAGGCAGTTCAAAAGCTTCAGTATGAGATGACAGACCTGGTAGCTAAAGCTCTGGCAATGGGTCTGGCATTGTATAGTACAGTTGCACATTATTTGATTTTCGTCATGTATGTGCCATCCACAGACAGAAGCCTGGGCAAATGACAGCATGCCTGGGAATTGTGCATGAATGTAACTCAGCAGCTAATGTCACTATCAGAAATGGACCCAGGGACAGAATAAAAGAGGTTCATATCCTTTCTTGTTCTTCCTTTCTTATTTTTTCTTTCTCTGTCTCTCTTGATTGGTTAAAGGAAACACAAAACTTTTCTATTCAGCACTAAAAGCTATTGCATAGGTGTGCATGTGCCAAGACCCATAGAAGGATGCAAAACCCAAAAGTAAAAGCATTACTCAAGTAATTTCACTGCCAGGAATTCACCCTAAGGAAATAATCACTGACTTGCACAAAGTTCCTTATATAAGGTTTTTTGTTATGGTGTTCACAGAAGGGGAATAAAACCTATTAGCAACCTGTATTTCCAAAGTTTAGGGATAGAGTAAATGAATCATTGCTATACGCAATTCTGGGTTGTGTAGTATCACCCCTAACTTTATGCCTACCCCAGCACGTGACCCAGAACCTCTGCATGTGACCCAGAACCTCTGCATGTGACCTAGAACCTCCACATGCGACCTAGAACCTCGGTGTGTGACCTTATTTGGAAACAGGATCTTTGTAGACGTGATCATAATGCATTAGGATAGTACCTAATCAATGACTTCTGTCCCTACAGGAAGAGGGTAATTGGGATACAAGCACACATAGGGAAGAATTTTTGGATACACACATACAAACCCACATACTGAGGCAGGCAGCTGACACAACTCCAAACCAAAAGATGACAAAGATTGCAGGAACTCTCCAAAACCCAACAAGAGACAACAAAAGGTATATATATATAATTTTTTTTTTTTTTTGAGACAGAGCCTCAAGCTGTCACCCTGGATAGAATGCTGTGGCGTCACAGCTCACACTAACCTCCAATTCCTGGGCTCAAGCGAGTCTCCTGCCTCCGCCTGTCAAGTAGCTGGGACTACAGGCATCCGCCACAATGCCCAGCCAACAAAAGGTTATTTTCTAGAACCTTCAGAGAGAGAGGCCCTGCCAACACCCCCTTGAATTCAGACTCCTGGCCTTGAGAACCATGGGAGGATAAATTCCTCATTTTAAGCCACCCAAATTTGTAATGATTTGCTGTGGCAGTCCTGAAACTAATACAGCAACCCTTAAAATTTATTGATTAGAAAATTAGGAAGATATACAAATTGTAGTTTCATTGAAAAATAAGATTACAGATTTTCATTCCTAGCACAGTGAATAAATAAATCTGATATGATACGTAAACATATGTTTGATATTAAAAAAATACGTAGCTACAGTGACAAGCCAGAAGGGAAACCATTATGGAGCAGCCATGGGAAACATGTACACACAGGATGACAGGCAGCAGGAAGAGGCAAGGCAGGTTCCACACTCTCATGGGACGGCAGCTGGTGTGCCCACCGTCCTTGGAGGTGAGAGTGGAATCCCCTGCAGGAACAAGGGCTGGCTCACAAGCCAGGGGATGTGGCTTCACATAGCATAAGTGGAAACAGGGCAAAGCACAGCATTTGTGCAAGACCCAGGGCCAGATCTGTCATGGTGGGGGAAATTGAATGACACACATGGTGACAAGGGTTAGACACCAGGACCTGATGGGTGGAACCCACAGAAGTACAGAGGGGCACGATGAACTCTTGCAAGAGGGAGAAGCTGGGGAAAAATGAGCAAATTAGAAGGTACAACTGAGATGACCGGAGGGCAATGGAACAAAGAGGTCAGAACTACAAAGAAAAGCTTGAAGCCAATGGTGTTATGGGCTGAATTGTGCTCCCCTCCTGAAACTCGCATGTTTAAATCCTCACTCATAATGTGACTATATTTGGGATGGAGAATTTAGAGAGGTTATCAAGGTTAAAATGAGGCCATCGGGATGTGACCTAATCCAATAGGCCTGGTGTCCTTATAAACAAGAGGAAATCAGGCCACAGATACCCACAGAGTACTTGGAAGTGAAATCATGCAGGATTTGTCTTTCTGGGTCTAGTTTATTTTTATTTTTTTGAGCAAACTCCATATTGTTCTCCGTAGCAGCTGCACCATTCTGCATTCTCACCAATAATGAACAAGGGTTCTAATTCCCCCACAGCCTCACAAACACTATTATTATTTTATAATACCCATCCCAACAGATGTGAGGTGATATCTCATTGTGGTTTTAATTTGCATCTCCCCGATGATTAGTGATGAACATTTTTTCATATACCTGTTCATATGTCATCACTGGGGAATGTCCTTTCAAGTCCTTAGCCTGTTTTTAAATCATGTTATTACTTCTTTTGGTATTGAGCTATATTGGTTCCATACCTATTTTGGAGATTAAGCTGTTATTAGATACATGATTTCCAAATATTTTTTTTTTTCACTTCCTGGGTCACCTTTTATGCTATTGTTTCCTTTGCTGTGCTTTTGAGTTTGATGTAGTTCCACTTGTTTTGTTGTTGTCACCTGTGCTTTGGTATCATACCCATGAAATCATTGCCAGGACCTAACTCATGAAAATTTTACCCTATGCTTTCTTCTAGATGATCAACAGTTTCACGTGTTATGCTCGAGTTATTAATCTATTTTAAGTTGCATTTTTTTTTGATAGAGACAGAGTCTCACTTTATCACCCTCGGTAGAGTGCTATGGTGTCACAGCTCACAGCACTGTCAAGACCTGGGCTTAGGCAATTCTCTTGCCTCAGCCTCCCAAGTAGCTGGGGTTACAGGTGCCCACCACAATGCCCAGTTATTTTGTGTTGCAGTTCAGCAGGGGTTGGGTTTGAACCCGCCACCCTCGGTACACGGGGCTGGCACCCTACTCACTGAGCCACAGGTGCCACCCTATTTTAAGTTGCTTTTAGTGTATGGTGTAAGATAAAGTTTCATTTTAGTTCTTTCACATGTGCATATCCATTTTTCCAAATCCTGTATTCTCAGCACCATTGTCAAAGATGGGTCAGCCATGTTTGTGAAATTTTTTCTGAACTCTACATTCTGTTACACTGGTCTTTAGATCTTTTTGACAACAGTACCATACTGCTTTGATTGGTATAGATTTATAATATATTTTGAAATCAAGAAGTGTGATGCCTCCCGCTTTATTCTTTCTCAAGATTGAGTTGCCTATTCTGGAACTTTATGGTTCTTTATGTATTACAGAATCATTTTACTGTATCTGTAAAAAATAATTTGGGAATTTTCACAGAGATTGAGTAAATCTGTAGATCACTTTGGGGAATACGAGCCATTTCAACAATATTGCCTTCCAATCCATAAATATGGTATATCTTTCTATTTGTTTGTTTTATTTAATCTCAATGTTTTGTATTGTATTTTGTTTGTTTTTGAGACAGATATTCACTTTGTTGCTCCAGACTAGAGTGCCATGATGTCAGCTTACCTCGCAGGAACCTCAAATTCCTGGGTTCAAGTGATCCTTTTGCCTCAGCATTCTGAGTAGCTGGGACTACAAGTACTCACCAAAATGCCGATTTTTTTTTTTATTTTTAGTACAGATGGGGTCTCGAAGTCCAGAGCTTAAGCAATTTTCCCCCCTTGGCCTCCCAAAGTTCTAGGATCACAGGCATGAGCCATGGTTCCCAGCCAGCTTTGTCATTTTTAATATAAAACTCTTTTACTTCCCTAATTAAGTTTATTCCTAAGTATTTTAATTTTTTGATGCTGGGTTGTGAGATTTATTTCTTAATTTTCTTCTCAAATAGTTTGTTCTTATTGTATACAAACACAATTTTCACGCTGATTTTGCATTCTGCAACTTCACTGAATTTTTTATTAGATCGTTTTGTGAAGGAGTCTTTAGGGTTTGGGGCTTTCTTATATATGAGGTCATGTCTTCTGCAAACAAGTAAAATTTTATGTCTTCCCTTCCAATTTGGATGTCTTATTTATTATTTTTTTTCCTAATTGCTCATTTCTATTCACTCATTTTCAACCTATGCATGTCCTTAAATTTCAATTAGAATTGGAATTTCCAGGACTCTGTAGTGAGAGTGAACATCCTTCCCTTGTTCCTGTTCATAGAGAAAAAGCTTTTAGTTTTTCATAATAAAGTAGTTGTAGGCTAATTATATTTATCTTCTATTATGTTGATATATTTTCCTAGTTTATTGACAGTTTTTATCATGAAAGGGTTTTGAATTTTGTCCAACACTTTTTCTGATCTATTGAAATATGATTTTTATCCTTTCTTTTTTTTTCCTTTTATTTTTTGTTTCTGATTAATATGAGGGTACATACAATTAGGTTACATTGTTTGCATTTTTAAGGTAAAGTCTAAGTTATAGTTGTGTCCTTCCCCCAAGGAGACTCACTCTGTTGCCCAGCATAGAGTGCTATGGTGTCAGCCTAGTTCACGGTAAGCTCAAACTCCTGGGTTCAAGTGATTCCCACAGCTTCCTAAGTAGCTGGGACTACAGGCATCCGCCACAATGCCAGGCTAATTTTTTTTTATTTCTGACGGAGATAGGATCTTGCTCTTGCTCAGGCTGGTCTCAACCTCTTGACCTCAAGCAATCTGCTTGCCTCAGCCTCTGAGTGCTAGGATTATAGGTGTGAGCCACTGTCCCCAGCCTTATTTTATAATCTAACATTTATTGTTGCCTGAGACAAATCTGTATGAAATGGAGAAGAACATATATTCTGCTGTTGTTGGATGGAATATTCTACATATTTCTATTAGTTTCATTTGGTCTACAGTGCTGTTCAAATCCTTTGTTTCAGTATTGATCTTTCTGCCTGGATGTTCTGTCCAGGATTGAAAGTGAAGAATTAAAATCTCCCACTCGTACTGGGCTGCTGTCTACTTCTCCTTTTAGTTCTGTCAATCTTTGCTGTGCATATTTAGGTGTTCTAACATCAGGTGCATAATACGTGTTCATAATTATTATGTACCTCTGCTTGATTTTTCCTTTTAGTATTATACATTGTTTTTCTTCGTCGTTTGTGACAGTTTTGGACTTAAAGTCTATTTTGTCTGATATAAGCATAGCCAATTCTGCTTTCTTTTGGTTATCATTTGAATGAACTATCTTTTTCTATTCACTCATCTTCAACCTACATGTGTCCTTAAATTTCAAGTGAATTTCTTGTAGGCAACATATGGTTAGGTTATTTTTTAAAATCTATTCAGCCATTAAGTATCTTTTAACGAAAGAATTTAATTTATTTACATTTAAGGTAATGATTGATAGTAAAAGATTTAGTATTGCCATTTTGTTGGTTATTATAGTACTTTTGTACCTATTGTGTTCTGTTGCTGTTTTTCTTTGTAGCTTATGTTTATATTGATATGATTTGTTCCTCTCTTTTTTTTCTTTTCTGTAAATTTCCTCTCTTGCTGTGGGTGTGTGCATGGGTGTATACACACACAGAGAGACATATATATATATATATGTGTGTGTGTGTGTGTATATATGTGTGTGTGTGTGTCTGTGTAGGACCTTTCAGTTTACATCATATATTTATATAACAGTCTAACTTTTTTTTTGTTTTTAATCAGGCCTAGGCTTGAACTTGTGACCTCTGGTTTGTGAGAACAGTTCTCTCACTACTGAGATACAGCACTCAGCCAACGGTCTAACTTAAGTAGATAAGATTGAATTTAAGTTCAATCACATGCAAAAACTCTACACTTTAACTTCCCCTCCCCACTTTATGTTATTTTGGACATAATTTACATCTGTTCATATTATTTATCTTTAAACATATTTACTAATATTTATTTATAATATTTTTGCCTTTTAACTTTTATATTTGAGTTAAAAGTGACACGCCCATCACCATTATAATAATACATTATTCTATATTCGTCAATATACTATTTATCTTATCAATGAGTTTCATAATTTCTTATGCTATTGTGTTGCTATGTAGTGTCCTTTTATTTCAACCTGAAGTAGCTCCCTTTAGCATTTTATAAGACAGGTCTAGTGGTGAAGGACTCCTTCTGCTTTTTTGTTTTTTAATTGACAAAGACTTTATTCTCTTACTTTTTTGAAGGACAGTTTTGTCAGATATAGTAATCTTCACTGGCAGGTTTGTAAGCATCTTTATTTTTTTTTTTTCCTCTCCACATTGACTATAATATTATCTTGTTCCCATATGGCCTGTAAGTTTTCTTCTGAAAATCTACTCATAGTTGTATGGAGACTCCCTTGTAAGTGGCCAGTTACATTTCTTTTGATACTTTCAAAATTCTGTCTTTCTCCTTCGACTTTTATAAAGTGTATCAGTGTTAGAATTTGGGGATTCATTTTGTTTAATTACCTTTGGGGTTCTTAGATTTGGATGTCCATTTTCTTCTTCATTTTTGGAAAGTTTTCAGTCATTATTTCTTTAGCATTCTGATCTTTTATTTCTCTCTTTTTTAATACTCTTAATGCCCATATAGTCACTTGATGGTATTTCATAAGTCTCTTAATTTGTTTTTTACCTTCTTTTCATCTTTTTAAAAAATTTGTTTGTCTGATTGAGTAATTTCCAGTGACTTGTCTTAGAGTCTTCTGGTCCTTCCTTCTGCTTGATTGAACCTGCTATTGAACTACTCTAGTGATTTTTTCAGTGGTTATTGTGTTTTTCAGCTTCTCAAATTCTGTTGTGATTTTTTTTGTTTGTTTGTTTGTTTTTTTTTTTGTACAAAAGGTCTTTATTAGCGGGGGAAGCTGCAGAGCAGCATTAAGGAGGAGGGGAGAGAGAGAGAAAAACGGAGGAAGAGAGGAGAGAGAGAAAGGGGGGAGAGAGAGAGAATAGGAGAGGAGAAGAGACACACATGGGGGATGGGAGAGGAGAGAGAGAGAGAGAGCTGTTGTCATTTTAAAAATACCTTTTATCTCTTTGTTGAAATTCTTAGTTTGTAATCCATTGTTCAATTGCTCTTGGTTACCATCTTTTGACTTCTCTCTCAGGTAAATTATATAATTCTATTTTCTTAGGGTCACTTTCTAGAGATTTATCTTATCCCTTTATTTGGAAAATCTTTTCCTAAATCTTTATTTTCCTTGACTCTGTTTTGGTGTCTGTAAATTAGACTGGGTATCTCTCCTGGTCTTCTTGGATGATCTCATACAGGAGAAATCCCCCACTATTTAGCTCAGTCAGAGATTCTGGGGAGCTCTACCAACTCCTTCTCTCCATAGGGAAAAGCAGGGAGTTGTGTTTCTGTCTGTATGTGGTGATCTGGGGGGGAGGGGCGCTAGAATGTCTGAATTCAAGGCAGACTCTTCATTCTCCCCCAGGGAGCTTAGCTGTGGAAGATCTGTCAAAGCTCTAAGACCATCAGAACCGAGCTCAGTTCTCTAAGGTAGCCCCTTCAGGAATGGAGGGGTACTGGATACATGAACCAACCTCTTCCCTTCCCTGGGAGAATCCAGAATCCAAATTGTCTCTTTGATTGTATGGTCTTGTGTCAGGGGCAGGAGTGTCCTTTGGGTGGGAGTGTCCTGAATTCTCTACCTATTTTACTGAGTCTGGATTTGTAGTTGTCCGGGTTGCAGCAGATTTCCACCCAGTTTGTGGATTTCCCACAACAGGAATTTATCCATGCTTTGTTGCGAACTTAATGAGTATATCAAGGTAAAAAGGCTCTAGGGTTTACTACTCCCCCATCTTGCTGATGACACTTCTTTGTTTGCTTGTATTAAGAAAAGACTAAGCAAAATGTCAACCATCATGAAATCTAAATATAAAGATTAAAAGGGTTTTAATTCTTTTGCCCATCTGAGATGGGATCACTTGTTCTTTTCTTGCTAATACGTTGCCACTATCTTTCTAATACATTTATTGAAGCACCTTCCATTTTCGTGAAACCCCTTTATTTCCTGTCTTTTACTGATTGTCATCAATAATAAGAACAGCTAACATTAACTGATTACTGTGACCCAGGCATAAATCACTCCATCAATTATCTCAGGTGATCTTTAAAATAACCCTCAGGTAAATTCCATTTCTATCCACATGAAGAAGCTGAGGCTCAGCCTAATTCAAAAGTTTCTCTAGAGTCACAAATCTAACAAATGATAGAGCTACAAGTTGAAGTCCATCTGCAGTCTGAGTTCAGAGAAGAGAGAGAGAGAGAGAGAGAGAGCGCGCGCGCAAGCACATATATCCTGCCATTTGGCTGCATTGCTTCTCTTTCTCTCTCTTTTTTTTCTTGGAAACAGGGTTCTATACTGTTAACCTGGGCTAGATCATCATCATAGCTCACAACAACCTCAAACTCCAGGGCTCAAGAAACCCATTTGCTTCATCATCCCCAGTAGCTGGGACTACAGGCACACACCACACCCAGCTAGTCTTTTTTTCTTTTTTGTAGCTATGTTGATCAGACTGATCTTGAACTCCTGGCCTCAAGTAATCTTCCTGTTTGGCCTTCCAAAGTGCTACAATTATAGGTGTGGGCCAGAACCACCACTCATCTTCTCTTCTTTTGTACATGGTCTAACCACAGGGCAAAGGGGAACCTGATTATTTTTACAAGGAATCTTTGAAAGCAAGCAGGGATATTAGATTCACTATGTCCACTAACAGTATAAAATCTCTAGGCTTTTCTACCTTCTAGAAAAGACCAGGTTTTATTAATAAGAATTATACTTTTGCTACAAGCTGGCTTGTTTTCCTAAATTAATTGCAGTCTTTTAGAGACTAAAGGCAGGCCAATCTGAATCTTATTTACACTCTACTTTCTACCTGGTATATAAATAGTTGTATGCACAGAGAAGGCATCTAGGGATTAGCTGATTAGCTTTCACCTACATCATCCTAGTGGATTTAGCCTTCAACTAGTAGCTGTATTATTCGGTACAGTCTACAGGGCACAGATAAAAAAGGCAGCATTCACATATAAAATGGTCTATGCAGAAGGTGACCCAGGGATCCCTTCTTCTTGGAAAATTACTTAAGTATTTCAGATCACATAACAATCCATTCCAAAGTCCAATACAATTAACATTTGCAAAGCACTTTATAGTTTCCATAAATCAATTACATATATCAAATTATATAATAAATTATCACTGATTTATTGATTAGTTCTCGAGTCTAGAGAGAGATGCCAGAGGTAAACAAAAGAGGTGTAGAAGTTGCACATGTGCACGCCAACCTGATGTCACTAAGTGCTAGAAACGCATCAGCTCTTGCTAGTGGTAACACTTCCTTCAACCACTCAGCCTACCATTGTTAAGCTAACACGGGCCCCCACAAAAAAAGTAGGCTGTGGAGACATTGCTTTCGGACTTTGTACCCAAGAAGGAGGTGCAAGTTGACCCCGCACAGAGGCCTCATCTATCTCATCTATTTATCTCATTCTATTTTCAATTACCAAATATTTTTGAGTGCCCATTATGTGCCAGAGACTGCTTTACGTGCTGGGGATATAGCAGTGAACAAAACAGACTCCTCCACCTCTGGTTTCCTGTCTCAGGGAAGCTTATATTCTTTGTGGGGCAGGACAAATAATAAACAAATAAAATATATGGTGCTCCAGTGAAACGGCAAACAGGGAAGGGGGGGGGATATTGAGGTAATGGCTGCTGCTTTAGACAGGTGTTCAGGGAGTCCCACTGAGATGGTAGCATGTAGTGACAACCTGAAGCAGGCCCTGTGGGCACCTGGGAAGAGAGCTACAGGTAGAGGAAACAGCAAGTGCCTACAGGTAGCAATTATGCATCACGTGCTGGCAATACCTAACAAGAGCCAGTGTACCTGGAGCCAGGTGAGCAATGGGCAGACCATCAGGAGAGGTCAGAGAGGTAGTGGACCTGGGGGGAGGAAATCCTGGATGAAAAACAACCAGATGATTCTGCCATCAGAGGGGTAACATGCCGTTAGTCTTCCTTCTCTACAGAGTCAGGAAGGTCTCTTACTACTAAGACTTAAATGCTCAAACGCCACGGGTCACTTAACTTTCAAAGAGATAAGAACTTTATAAACTCTAGGTGTGAGTTACCTGACTCTCAGTTAATGGTCACTCATGAACAGCACCCATATTAAACATTTGTACAGTCCATTAAATTGAACTACTATAACAATCTTTAATTACTTAAATATCAGTCATCTAAAGCCAGATCCTTATTAGTAGCCCCATTTTAAAGATCAGAGAACAGAGACAAAAGAAGCTAAGTCAAAGGTGAAGGGATTGGCCCTTAGCCATGTGGCTCAGCTCCAACAGGAACAGTGGCTCTGAGACCCAGCCCTCCGAGCTCCTCACTTCCATGCAAGGCAAAACTCATGTCTGCTTCTATGGAAATGATCATAATCCTTTTTGGAAAGATCAAGATTCCAAATCTATAGACAGGCCTATGGAAACTGTTACAGAGAGAGTTGGGGTGGCAGGGACAGAACCACACATACAACCATCCTGAGTAATCCATCTCCTTTCATGGAGATTTTTTTAAATGAAGGAAACAACTCATATGACTGGCTATTTTTGAAAAGGAGAGTACTTTAACCCCCCAAAGGAAACAGAAAATTACATTCCTTGCCATGAATCTAAAACAAATTAAGAGGCTGAGGTTGAAAAGGCTGGCTTTATTTCAAGGGCCAATTTACCAAAATGACTGGAATTTATAAGCATACACGTCCTATCACAGTACTTTTGAATTAACTGTGATATTCCATTAATAGAGGGAGAAAAACAGTAATTCCTGGTGTCCAGAAAAGTGTATGGCTCTTCATGTACAAGAGCTGAGACCCTATGGGAGTTCTGAATATCATTTTACACTAGCAACGAGAGATACGAAACATCCCAGATCTCTAATATTGGAACAGCTCATCAACATTCTATATGTTTATACATCTGATGTTAATATGTAGAATTCACTTAAAAAGACAACTAATCTTCACAGTTGATAGAATTTACCAAAAAAAAAAAAAAAAAATCTGTCTGGATTCACCTTAATACTTCTTCCCACTCCTGCAGCTCTGTGCTAACATCTCCGAGCTCCTGGATGTACTCAACTATTATCTGCTTAATTTTCAATTTACATTCAAGCCTAAGGGAAAAAGTAGCTATTCTTATTTATTTATACATCTAAAAGTAATTGTGTTTATAGGTACAGTGTTTATATATAGTTTATATATATACATATTAGAATGAGAAAAACAAACCCTTCTGTTATATTTATTGCCTTAATCACAAAAACAGATTCATCAGGGAATGATGGCAATACAGGTCTCATTTTCAACACATGCAAAACAGGACCTGCTATGTCAGGGAGCACAAAACTGGAATCTTACTGAATTCCACTACCATGAAAGCACATTTTAAAGTAAAGTACCTCCTGGGACAGTGACCCCATCAGAGCCCAAACTGGATTGAGAATGCCCGGGGCATATTCTTATGGCTCCAGCTTGTGTCATCACCCCTCAAGAGCCCCAGGTTTGCCTTACAGTGGAGTGCCAGGAGAAAAAACTTCCTTTGGACACTGGAGCAACCTTTTTGTACTTCTCTCTAATCCTGGTCTTTTATCTCCCAAATCCATAACTACACAGGGGATGTCTGGACAGCCGGTTACCAAATTTTTCACCCAGCCTCTAAGCTGCAATTGGGATGACTTGCTGTTCTCTCATGCCTCCCTAATCGTCCCTGAAAGTCCTTTGCCCCGTTTGCGGAGGGATATACTAACTAAAACAGGAACTTTACCCTTCTGGAGATCTAGTCATGATCAAAACTCTTCCCTCTAACTCACCTTCCCTGACCCCAACTTGGGAAGACCACTTTCCTGTTCTCTTGTCTTCTACTGTTAAAGTTATATGAATCTATTCCTGCATACGTCATTCACGAGTAAAGTCCTGGAACTCTCCATCCTCTACACTGGCAGGCAATGAAGACAGCCAACCACAGACCACCTACACTTGTGAGCCAAAAGAAAATTTGAAGTTATTATTTAGGAAACAGCAAG
>CAUYON010048590.1:0-24351 GCA_963573935.1 Arctocebus calabarensis
AATTTTATAAAATTGTACTTTAAAAAAATTATTTATAATTAATTTTTAAATAATAAAAAAATAAAAACCTATTTATAATTTATATTCAGATATTATATGAAAATATTCTTTTTTTTTTTTTTTTTTTTTTTTTTTGAGACAGAGCCTCAAGCTGTCACCCTGGATAGAGTGCTCTGACATCACAGCTCACAGCAACCTCCAACTCCTGGGCTCAAGTGAGTCTCCTGCCTCTGCCTCCCAAGTAGCTGGGACTACAGGCGCCCACCACAACGCCCAGCCATTTTTTGGTTGCAGCCGTCATGGTTGTTTGGCGGGTCCGGGCTGGATTTGAACCCGCCAGTTCAGGTGTACGTGGCTGGCATCTTAGCCCATTGAGCCACAGGCGCCGAGCCAGAAAAGATTCTTTTTATATGAAAAGATTCTAATACTAGTGCCCATAAAAAAATTCAGAACCCAACCCAGTATAAATAGATGAATATAAATTTTTAAGTGGAACAAATATATCTTGTTATTTTTTTTTTTATATTTATTACTCTGGGTATTATATGTACAATTCATTAAATGAAATATACCCTGTTTAATCATAGTTATATTAACGACAGACCTTAAACTACATTCTTGAGCATTACACTTTCAAAAGGCAAGAAGTCATTTAAAAATCTAACATAAAAACATGTGTATATTCCTTAAACTGAATTGTCTCCAATAATTAAAATGTCAAGCAGAATACGTAGGGTTAAGCATGTGAAAAAAATTGTTCATATTATTTTTAAAAATTATTTGAAGTCGGGCAGCGCCTGTGGCTCAGTGAATAGGGTGCAGGACCCATATACTGTGGGTGGCGGGTTCAAACCAGGCCCTGGCCAAACTGCAACAAAAAAAAATAGCTGGGCGTTATGGCGGGCGCCTGTAGTCCCAGCTACTTGGGAGGTTGAGGCAAGAGAATTGCCTAAGCCCGGGAGTTGGAGGTTGCTATGAGCTGTGACGTCACAGCTCTACCAGGGTGACAAAGTGACTCTGTCTCTTAAAAAAAAAAAAAAGTTATTCCAAAAATTATTTGAAGTCAAGTGATTTCTAAAAACCAAAGAAGATAAGGTACTTGCTATAACACGTATTTCTTGATCTATTGATTTTAAATGAATATCTAAAAATGAGGGCGGCGCCTGTGGCTCATCCAAGTAGGGCGCCGGCCCCATATACCAAAGGTGGCGGGTTCAAGCCCGGCCTCGGCCGAACTGCAAAAACAGAAAAATAGCCGGTGTTGTGGTGGGCACCTGTAGTCCCAGCTACTTGGGAGGTTGAGGCAAGAGAATCGCCTAAGCCCAGGAGTTGGAGGTTGCTGTGAGCTGTGTGACGCCACGGCACTCTACCAAGGGCAATAAAGTGAGACTCTGTCTCTACTAAAAAAAAAAAAAAAAAATCTAAAAATGATCTAAAGCAACCGAAAAAAAGAGTTCAGTATTTACTGACCTGACTTTATCCCTGAACTTCACAATTGGCACTTTTGCTCGAATCAGTTGAGGTCTCTCAATGTAACCAGCTAAAAGATAAAAGATAGTGTAAATATATGCAAATGTTTCCCAAATTTACAGCATTCCTATGCATTTTTTTTAAACGGTACTTTGCTAAGATAAAACAATTTAAGAAAATGTTGTCTTTGAGAAATAAAGCAAATAAGTGAGGATACTATTATTAAATTCTTTTAAGACTGGAGGGTCCATGGGGAAAAGGATAAGGGAGGGGTGGGGAGGGGGGAGGTCGGGGTGGAGGGAGGGTAATTGGTGGGGCCACACCCTATGGTGCATCTTAGAAGGGTACAGGCGAAACTTACTAAATGCAGAATACAAATGTCTTCACACAATAACGTAGAGAATGCCCTGAAGGCTATTTTAAACAGTTTGATGAAAACATTTCAGATTGAATATGAAACCAGCACATTGTACCCCTTGATTGCACTAATGTACGCAGCTATGATTTAATAATAAAAAAAATAAATTATAAAAAAATTTAAAAAATTAAAAAACAAAAATAAATAAAAATTGAGTTTGGTCCTTAAAAAAAAAAAAAAGACTGGAGGATCCAATTAACACTGTTCTTCTAAGATTGGAGGGTCCAGTAATACCTTAGCCTGACATTAGGAGGTTTTATATTAGTTTCAGGAAAGTGGTCTAATATCTAATACATACTATCTGTAAAGAAGTTCATCAGACCTTTATAAGAGTGAAAAAATAGGCTACTGGCAGGGGAAAAGCTAAATTTTGGGACAGCATAGAGTAAGATATTGTGAAAGCCTCAGAAATCCTATTTACAAGGAGTCTTAAATGTGGAAATGCTTTACAACATGGCACTCAGGCTGGAACACATTCACTGAAGTATGACTTTTAGGAGGTAAAAATACATATATATATTTTTTTATTCTATAAAACTTATAAAAAAATTTGAATTTAGATTAATAATGTTCATTGTAGGCAAAAGAAGGAAAATACAGAAATGTATTAAAACAATCACAAAATGAGCAATTTTTAAATTTTGTGACTACAGAAAAAAATAGTACGAGATTTTTTTAAAAACCTCAAAATTTTGTTATGTTTTTACTACCAAAATTATAAAATACATCTAGCTTCAAAATAAAATTTATGTGTAGAATTCAGTGAAGCATAATGAAAAACAAGATCAGAGTTAAAAGTTCTGAGTCACAACACACGAACAAACTATGCTCCAAGCATCAGTCTTCAACTATTAAAAACAATAACCAAAAGGGAAAAAACTCTTCTTCTAAATTAGATAATCTCTAAGGTCTCTTCTACTTTAATATTTTATGATTCTAATAATAGCTATTAAAAAATCCACTTAAAGTATGATTTACTATTTTTATTTTACAGATACAAAATTTTAAGTCCACTGAAATAAGTCACTTGGTTTATTTCTCTCCCACAATAAATATAAGTTTTGTAAGGGCAGTAGCTTGTTACTTGACTTTCTATTTTCCAGCTCAAACCCTGGCAAATAATAAGTTATCTGTTATAATAAACAAATGAACAAAATGTCTTTCCAATATCACAGTTAGTATGACTTCAACTTTCTCCAAGATTCTGTGAAAATTTAAAATATATTATTTGAGATGTTTTAACAGATTAAAATCTGTTTAGAATCAGTTTATTCAAAGAGTAAAATCTTACAATAAAAAGGTGTAAGTCAACAATTTTTTGGAGTTAATACATTTGGGCCTCATGTTCAGTGATCATATTTTTAAAAAAAGTACAGATGCACTTCACAGCAGAATAGATTCTCTCTCCCTCACAACAAGTCCTACAGGACATTACCTATAACACTCTTTTGGTTTTTCACAGATACTTTGTATTATATCTATTTATATTCATGCTTTAATTTTCCCAAGAGTCTATAACCTTTTGAGAAAAAGAAAAACTTACATAATTTTGAATCCTCCAATGCATTCAGTGGGATATTTTGCAAGGAAGCGCAATAAAGATATGTTAACGGTCGCTTCCTTTTAATCAAAATTTAAAAGGAATTCATTTGGAAAAAAGGATCTATATTATACCTATCCTGACAAGAATAAACAATTCTTACCAGAAAATAAAGTGAGAGACATTTTAAATAAATAGTTATGTCAGATGACATTTGAACTTGAGGCATGTCAGACTTACAAAGTCTAGTACAGAAGTGTTTATGGACTAAGGTGAGTATATGCCGTGCTTCAGTCTTCTGATTTACCTGAAAAAAACACTGAAAAGTTAAAAATAAAGTGTTTTTTCATTATCTTTCTAAGCTTAGCATTTCATTTTCTTAAAGTATTTCAAGAAAAAGAAAACGTACAAGGTTTATCTTTTGGGGAGTTATTTTTCAACATACGTTAAATTGCATTATATAAAAAGTCAACCTCTAACGCTGCCTTTCATATCAACAGTCTCAAGCTATCGCCCTGGGTAGACTACCTTAGCGTCATTGCTCACAGCAACATCCAACTCGGACTCAAGAGATCCTCTTGCCTCAAGTTTTTCTATTTTTAGTACAGATGGGGTCTCGCTTTTGCTCAGGGTCTTGAACTCATGAGCTAAAGCAATCCACCCACCTCGGCCTCCCAGAGTGCTAGGATTACAGGCGAGAGCCACTGCACCTGACCTGATTTAAATTTGAAACATAATTTTGTTTTGGGTTTTTTTGCAGTTTTTGGCCAGGGCCGGGTTTGAACCTGCTACCTCTGGTGGTATATGGGGCTGGCACCCTACTCCTTTGAGCCACAGGTGCCACCCCTAAAACATAATTTTTTAAGAAATTCAGAAACAGGCTTGGCACCTGTGGCTCAACTGGCTAAGGCACCAGCCACGTACACCTGAGCTGGCAGGTTCGAATCCAGCTCGGGCCCTCCTAACAACAATGATGGCTGCGACCAAAAAATGGCCAGGCATTGTGGCGGGCGCCTGTAGTCCCAGCTAGTTGGGAGGAGGAGGCAAGAGACTTGCTTGAGCCCAGGAATTGGAGGTTGCTGTGAGCTGTGATGCCATAGCACTCTATCCAGGGTGATAGCTTGAGGTTCTGTCTCGAAAAAAAAAAAGAAATTCAGAAACAAGTTGTGCCTGCAGCTCAGTGGGTAGAGCACCGGCCACATACACCAGACCGGTGGATTCAAACTGGGCCTGGGCCAGCTAAACAACAATGACAACTGCATTAAAAAAATAGCTGGGCATTGTGGCAGTCGGGAGGGGAGGGCGGGCGGAGGGTGGGATGTAGTCCCAGGTACTCGGGAGGCTGAGACAAGAGAAACGCTTAAGCTCAAGACTTTGAGGTTGCTGTGAGCTGTGACATCACAGCCCTCTACCCAGAGAGGCAGCTTGAGACTCTGTCTCGAAAAAAATAAAAAATAAATATAAATAAATAAATAAATATATATATATAAAATACATGGAAAAATTCTGAAACAACTATATATGTCATTTGTTTCTTTCAGTATAAAAAGCAATCTTCAACAAAAATAAAAAGAACTTTAATACTCTATTTTATCTCCCTGTACAGATTGTAAGCTCCTTAAAGACAGGTTTATATCTAAACTGTCTCAATTTTCTTTTTTTTTTTTTTTTGAGACGGAGCCTCAAGCTGTCACCCTGGGTAGAGTGTTGTAGCATCACAGCTCACAGCAACCTCCAATTCCTGTGCTCAAGCGAGTCTCCTGCCTCCGCCTCCCAAGTAGCTGGGACTACAGGTGCCCACCACAACGCCCAGCCATTTTTTGGTTGCAGCCATCATTGTTGTTTGGCAGGCCCTGGCTGGATTCAAACCCACCAGGTGTAATATGTGGCTGGCACCTTAGCCGCTTGAGCCACAGGCGCCAAGCCTAAACTGTCTCAATTTTAATATAAGGTATGACAACAATTTAGACATGTGAATAAAACTAGAGGACTGAGGTAACGTGCCTCAGTATAATCCAATTGTATAAGAAACTTAATATTCTTATCTATTCTATCAGAGTGGAGGAATGTTTTCTCTACCCTATTGGTAATTTTAGAGTTTTTTAAAACTTTTCCTTTACATGATTTCAAAGCCTAGAAAAATGCCAGAATTTCTTTCCTAAAATAAGTTTTCCTCTGATTTGCAGTAACTAGGTAGCATTTTTGTTAGTGGAATAATAATATAAATATATACTCTATAATCCAAATGAATTTTCTGTATTTTTGAAGATGTGAAACACATAGGCATATCAAAATTACATTCAATTTAATCTTTGGTAGTTCAGAAGAGATGTCAGTATCTTACACAGGCTGCTTCAGTCAGCACAATAAACAACAATTATTGTGGTATTAATGTATACACAAGGCTATCAGTTAACAGGAAACTCAAATAAATATAATACAAATTGAGCATCCATAATCCAACAATCTAAAATGTTCAGAAATCCAAAATGCTCCAAAATCTGAAATTTTTTGAATGCTGACATCATGCTCAAAGAAAATGTTCACTGGAGCATTTTCAAAGTTCAGATTAGAGATGCTCAATAGGTATAATGCAATTATCTCAAAATCCGAATTTCAACACTTCCAGGCCCAAGCATTTCAGATAAGCAATATTTAAACTACACTAAATAACACAATTTGGTTGCTAAAGAAAAAAATAAAGATAAAATGCCACAGAAAAATATATTAAATGTAATGAATTACAATAATCTTATTTTAAGTATCAGTAAAATCTTTTTGTTTCTCCCAAAATAAGACTACCAAACTCTGTAACATTTTCAAGAAGGGGGGAAAAAAGATTAAAAACAGAATTGCTAAGAATTCAAACGGAAAGGAAATATATCAAGAAGACACTCCTCTTCTCCTCAGCAGACTCATAACATATGCGACCCAATGACGTTTCAAAACCGAGGCAGAGCTCCTTACAATCTCATAGTGAAACCATCTCACTTTAAAAACTTAAAACTGATAGTTCCTATTATGTTTACTTTGCACAGGCCTTAAAAGAAAAAGCACTTCCTGGGTTTCCTGGAATTATCGGAAGGAGAAAATCCAAAGAAGTAATTACAACAATCCTACTTCTTTTCCTTGATGACTTTTTTTTTCCTGAGACAGAGTCTCAAGATGCTCCCCTGGGTAGCGTGCCATAGTGTACAGTAGTGTCCATAGCTCACCGCTACCTCAACTCTTGGGATCAAGCTATACTCTTACCTCAGGTTTTCTATTTTTAGTAGAGACAGGGTATCGCTTTTGTTCAAGCTATCCACCACCTGCCTCAGCCTCCTAGAGTTAGGATTACAAGCGTGAGCCACTGCACCCAGCCCTCACTGACTTTCTTTCTTTTTTTTTTTAGAGACAGAGTCTCACTTTATCGCCTTCTGTAGAGTGTCATGATGTCACTGCTCATAGCAACCTCCAGCTCCTGGGCTTAGGCGATTCTCTTGCCTCAGCCTCCCAAGTAGCTGGGACTACAGGCGCCCACCACAACCCCCAGCTATTTTTTTGTTGCAGTTCGGCTAGGGCCATGTTCGAACCCGCCACCCTCGGTATATGGGGCTGGCACCCTACTCACTGAGCCACTCACCGCCCCCTAAATGATTTTTATATAGTTTCTTAATTGAGTTAACATGAGAAACACACTTGGAATAAGTGTTTCCTTACTTACTGGTTCTTCCTTAACAACAAGGCATAAATCACCATCACTGCTCCGGGTACCAAATCCATTTAAAGAGGAACCAACCAAAAAAAGTCTACTTTCTGAGAAACAGAAAAAAATTATATAAGATTATTTAAAATATAAAATGAGAATATGTATAAAGAACATGCACAATAGAGAAACTTACGTGGAAATAACAGCTGAATTTCTCTTTGTAACTGTGTTCGACAGAGTTCTTTCTTCTTTAAATCACTTACTTGCTGCTGACATGTTTCAAATAACTCCAGTATCTGCTGACTCAGCTTGAATCCACCCCAAAAAACAGTAAAAGTTTCATTCAGACAAGTTCAAGTAACTACCACACTGAGAATAAATCAATTCTACCAACAATATTTTTAAAACAAATATCTTCTTAACGCTTTTCAGTACAAAACTACTGTTACTCACAGACAGGTGGGGGAAGGGCTTGAAAAACTACATATAAATTTTACAAAGTAAAGTATCATTTACAAGCCACAGAAAAGTAGTCATATGTAACTCATAATGAACATAATCCACAGGTCAACAAACTACAACTCTTGGTTATTGTTTTTGTATGGCCCATGAGCAAAGAATGTTTTTTATATCTTTAAAGAATTATAAAACCAGGCTCGGCGCCTGTGGCTCAACGGGCTAAGGCACCAGCCATGTACACCTGAGCTGGCAGGTTCGAATCCAGCCTGGGCCCGCCAAACAACAATGGTGGCTGCAACCAAAAAAAAATGGCCGGGCATTGTGGTGGGCGCCTGTAGTCCCAGCTACTTGGGAGGCGGAGGCAAGAGACTCGCTTGAGCCTAGGAATTGGAGGTTGCTGTGAGCTGTGATGCCACAGCACTCTATCCAGGGTGACAGCTTGAGGCTCTGTCTCCAAAAAAAAAAAAAAAAAAATTAATTAGAAAAAAAGAATTATAAAACCAAATAAATAAATAATCGCAACAGAAACTACACGTAAGAGGCAAAGCCTAAAATATTTACTATGTGGCCCTTTGATGAAGTTTGCCCAACCCCAGGTATTCCTACACCCAGAAATACCAAATAAAACAGACTTTCCAAGTCCCTGGTCTTTAATTTTCATGTAAACCATCCTCTCCATTCTTTTACACTGCCCTGAACCCTGACTTCATGTTGCCATCTACTGACCACCCTGCTACTGATTCACATTTTCCCCTACAGCCCAACTCCTGACATCATTCACCATAGGTGATGTCCTTCTCTGTAATGAGCAACATATCATAACATACTAGCTTCTGGATGCTTTTTACTCCAACATTTTTCACCAGTGTACACATAGCCTTCACGTGGTCTTTACAATAAACTATAACTGTTCTATCTCTGAAATTTTAAATTCCAATGTACTATCTTGGCTTCAATCTTCCATATAACTCTCACTTTCTTACTTTTACCCAATATCCCCTTATACCATAAGAGAGCTAGATTCCCTTGAATCTTCCCTTTTCTCCCAACCATCAGTACCTAAATGGTGTGATTTCCTTCCCTATGCAATCTATAGCCCACAATACATCCCCTGAACCATTTTTATCACACCTTAGCAACAATATCCCCCTGTCATGTTCTAATACCTGTCCTACAAAATCTTAACCTTAGGTCAATACAAAAATCTGTGCTCTTGCTCTCATATCTAATCTACTAAGAGATAAACCTGAAAAAAAAAAAAAAACCCATAGAACTGGAGTCTTCCTTGTAGTCTAAGATCCGTCTAAGATAGGTCCTTAGCATCATCTAGTAATTATTTCCAAGTCTCTCATTACACAGTGCTCTTGTTTTTCACACTCTTCAAAATCTTTACTATGTTCCTCAAACCCTCTAAACTTATCTATCTCGTTTTCTCTAGCAGATAAGCTCATATTAAAGTTTAAAAAGAAAATACATACCAGATAGATGTATGTGATATTCCTCAGCCTCCTAACCAAAGACCCACAAATTAACATATCTGAATGGAATTTTACCTTTTTTTTTAAAACAGAATCTCACTTTGTCACTCCCTATAGAGTGCTGTACTGTCATAGCTCACAGCAACCTTCAACTCTTGGGCTCAAGCGATTCTCTTGGCTCAGCCTCCCAAGTAGCTAGGACTACAGGTACCTGCAACAACCCTTGGCTATTTTTAGAGATGGGGGCTCACACTTGCTCAGGCTTGTCTCAAACCTGTGAGCTCAGGCAATTCACCCACTTCAGCCTGCCAGAGTGCTGGGATTACAGTCATTGAGCCACTGTGCCCAGCCAAAATTTTATCTCTTTACTTCTGTCAGACAAACTAAACTCTTCCCTTGTACAAACCTAATCCCTCCATTAGTAATTAGTGTCCAAGTTGTTTGGTCCCCTTAAGGGCACAAACATCTCCATTAGTTTTTCAGTTTCATTCTTGCATTTTCAATCTCTCCCTTTCTAAGACTTCCACATAGTCCATGACCAGGCAAACGTATCATCCATTTGTTTTTAAAAAAGCCCAGGCATGGTGACTAACCCCTGTAATCCTAGCACTCTGAGACGCTGAGGCAGGTGGATTGCTCGACCTCAGAGTTCAAGACCATCCTGAGAAAGAGTGAGGCCCAGTCTCTACTAAAAATGGAAAAATCAGGGGATATGGTGACGTACACCTGGAGTTCCAGCTACGTGGAAGGCTGAGGCAAGAAGGATCACTTGAGACCAGGAGTTTGAGGTTGCTGCGCACTATGGCACTCTACCCATGGCGATAGAGTAAGACTCTGTCTCCAAAAAAAAAAGAGAGAAAGCTTTTTATCACTCATCATGTTAAACATTTTCTTTTATCATCTTTAGAATACTTGTTTTAATAAGCCAGAGGCATTCTGGGCAACTTGGAAATGAAAGACATAATTTTTTAATATCCCTAGGTCCAAGCCCCACAAAACAAAAGTATAACTAGGAGAATAAATCAAAACAGACCAAACCAAACCAAAACATGGCCAACAAACACATGATTAAATGACTCAGAATCCCTAGTGAACCCCAAACATTAGTTAAAGCCAAATACTAATGGCAGCAAGACCCACATCGTTATCAAAACTATAAGTGAAAGAAATTTTAGAGTGTCCTAGAACCACACACCCAGAAATCAAATTGTGTGCAAGTACTATCTTCTTCCCTAACTACTCAAACCAAAGAGCCAAACTATACGCAGCTTCTCAGGATACAACTCATAGGTAAATGCAAGGGATCACAGAAGGTTAAGAAATCTCAAAGCCAAATGACAAATACAAAGGAACACACCAAGCAGAACAGCCATGAAGAAAAATCTATCTAGGCAATACAGGGCCACTAGGGGCAAAGGAAAGTTCAAGAATGATTCATATTTCCAAGGGACATACACAAGGTCTGGAAACATTTTTGGCTAGGGCAGAAAGGAATTCCCTTGGCATCTAGTAGGTAGAGGCCAGGGATGATGCCACTGAATGTCCTACAGTGCACAGAACTCCCCAACAGCAAAGATTATCTGGCCCAAAATACCAACAACACAGAAGACTAAAAAGAAAAAAAAAAAATCCTGGTCAAGATAAAAATAGGAAATTAGAAGAGAAAAGGTTCTCTGAAAGTACATTCCTGAATGCCATATACCATAACAACACAAGAGAAGGGGTCCTAGAGCCACAAAGCTAGGAAAGCTAGCCTGTCCAATCCTCTCCACCTGAAAGTAGTATAGAAAAAGCCATTTCGCTTAGTCACAAATAACAGGAAAAATTTTTTTTGAATCTCAGAGAGGTAAGAATGAGAGAAAAAAGAAAAAAATATTTGGAGAAATAATACCTGAAAAAGATTATCAATTCCCTTCAGATAATGAAGCATACCACAAAGGTATCTCCAGAAAACTGTTAAAATTTTTAATATAATATAAAAAACGAGATCTTTTCTCTCTCTCATGCTTTAATTTTCTTTTCCTTTTCTTTCTTTTTTTTTTTTTTTTTTGAGACAGTCTCATGTTGTTGCCCTTGGTAGAGTACCATGGCATCACAGCTCACAGGAATCACAAACTCGTGGGCTCAAGTGATCCTCTTTGTCATTTTTTTTAGTAGAGACTGGGGGTCTCACTCTTGCTCATGCTGGTCTTGAACTCCTGAGCTCAGGCAATCCACCCACCTCAGCCTCCCAGAGTGCTAGGATTACAGGTGTGAGTCACCACACCTAGCCACCTTTTAATTTTCTAAAACAGATTTTTTAAAACTTGAGCATGTATACTAGCAAGAAGCAAGTAGAAATTTACTTTTAAAACAATTCATTACAGGCTTGGAGCCTGTAGCTCAAGCAGCTAAGGCGCCAGCCACATACACCAGAGCTGGCGGGTTCGGATCCAGCCCAGGCCTGCCAAAAAATGACAACTATAGCCAAAAAATAGCTTGGCGCTGTGGCGGGCGCCTGTAGTCCCAGATACTTGGGAGGCTGAGGCAAGAGAACCGCTTAAGCCCAGGAGCTGGAGGTTGCTGTGAGCTGTGATGCCACAGCACTCTATCCAGGGTGACAGCTTGAGGCTCTGTCTCACAAAAAAAAGAATCCTATGTAGCACACATACCTAAAATATTTACTATGTGGCCCTTTTGCCAATCCCTGACATAGAGAATCAGTTAAGCTGATTAATATAATCCTCGAAGTCAAAATAGGTATTCAAAATTCAATGAATAATAAATAAATTTCTTTATAGCAATGTTTCAATAACATTTTATTATGTTTATAAAGTTCTTTCATTTGAATAAGGATGTTTAATGTAGAAACATTCATATGTGAAAAAACTTTTCACAGTTATATGCAAAATATGAAATTTCATTCTTATTCCTCATTGTTTTGTTCTCTTTATTTTATTTATTTTTTTTTTTTTTTGAGACAGAGTGTCTGTTGTCCAGGCTACAGAGCCATGCCGTCAGCCTAGCTCACAGCAACGTCAGACTCCTAAGCTCAAGAAATGCTCCTGTCTCAGCCTCTGAAGTAGCTAGGACTACAGGCACCCTGGGATCTCGCTCCTGCTCAGGCTGGTCTCAAAACTCCTGAGCTCAAGAGATCATCCAGTCTCAGCCTCCCAGAGTGCTAGGATTACAGGCAAGACACCACGCCTGGCCCATTCTTCCACTTTTTTTTTTTTTTTTTGTAGAGACATAGTCTCACTTTATCACCCTCTGTAGAGTGCAGTGACGTCACACAGCTCACAGCAACCTCCAATTCCTGGGCTTAGGCGATTCTCTTGCCTCAGCCTCCCGAGTAGCTAGGACCACGGGCGCCCACCGTAAGTCTTGGCTATTTTTTTGTTGTAGTTCAGCTGGGGCGCCCGAGTTTGAACCAGCCCCAGCTGGTATATGGGGCCGGTGCCCTACTCACTGAGCCACAGGCGCCACCCCCTCTACCTTTTTTACATGTATGGAAACATTTTCTTCTTTCCCAAGGAAAAACTATAATGGAGATCTAGTAAGTTTTTACATGAAAGAATTTTTTTCACTATCTAGCCATTTACTTAGGAATTCACATTATCAAATCAGGTTACTTAACCCTATAATAGAAAAAGGAAAATCCAAATGAGACAAAAACTCAAAAGAAATGCACATGCATGCTGAAACAAGATTTCTGGCTCTTAATTTAGAGAAATATTTCAAGAGATATCTCTATGTTCTTGTAATTCTAAAATGGGGGGACAGGAGAAATAGAAAAGTGAACTATCTTTAGCTAAAATCGTATGATTTAGATCACATATGTAATACCAAGTTGACTAGACATAATGGCACTTTAAGAATTTAAGTTCTGGGTGGTGCCTGTGGCTCAGCAAGTAGGGCGCCAGCCCCATATACCAAAGGTGGCAGGTTCAAACCCGGCCTTGGCCAAACTGCAAAAAAAAAAAAAAGAATTTAAGTTTTGGCCAGGGATGATGGCTCACATATGTAATCCCAACACTTTGAGGCCGAGATGGGCGGATCCCCTGAGCTCACAAGCTCAAGAGCAGCCTGAGCTAGAGCAAGACTCCATCTCTAAAAATAGCCAGCTATTCGGAGGCTGAGGCAAGAGAATCATCTAAGCCCAAAAGTTAGAGGTTGCTATGAACTATGATACCAGGGCACTCTACCTGCGATGACAAAATGAGACTCTGTCTGAACAAAGAAATAGAATTTAAGTTTTATTTTATTTAATTCTAGGGTGAGTTTTTCCTTGTTTTTGGTTTTAAAAAATATTCCAACAATGTATCCATAAAATAGATTACAGTTTATTCTTAAAGTTGTTTAGGCTGCCTGCAAAGACCTGTCATTTTAAAATTAACTCTAGGCTTGGCACCTGTGGCTCAACAGGCTAAGGCGCCAGTCAGGTACACCTGCGCTGATGGGTTTGAATCCAGCCTGGGCCCGCCAAACAACAATGACGGCTGAAACCAAAAAATGGTCAGGCGTTGTGGCGGGTGTCTATAGTCCCAGATACTTGGGAGGCAGAGTCCGCAGGAAACTCACTTGAGCCCAGGAATTGGAGGTTGCTGTGAGCTGTGATGCCACAGGACTCTACCCAGGGCGATAGCTTGAGGCTCTGTCTCAAAAAAAAAATAAATAAATAAAATAAAATTAACTTTAGAAGCAATCTATTTCTCACTATAAATAAAAGTTACAGCTCCTCAGAACTTTACAAAGTTTTATCTACATATAGCCTAAAACACAAGGTGTCCATAAAGTTCATGTGCAACTTACGTTTATTGCATATGAACTTACAGATACCCAGTATTTCCTTCTTCCAAATTTAAATGTCCATGTTTCCATTTAAAAAAAAAAAGGACAGGGCGGCGCCTGTAGCTCATTGAGTAGGGCGCCGGCCCCATATACCAAAGGTGGTGGGTTCAAACCTGGCCTCCGCCGAACTGCAAAAACAGAAAAATAACCAGGCGTTGTGGCGGGCACCTGTAGTCCCAGCTACTCAGGAGGCTGAGGCAAGAGAATCACCTAAGCCCAGGAGTTGGAGGTTGCTGTGAGCTGTGTGACAGCACGGCACTCTATGAAGGCCGATAAAATGAGACTCTGTCTCTACAAAAAATAAAATAAAAAAAAAAGGACAGAGTCTCACTCTCTTACCCTCAGGAGAGTGCTGTGGCATCATAGCTCACAGCAACCTACAACTCTTGGGCTCAAATAATTCTCTTGCTTCAGCCTCCCAAGTAGCTGGGACTACAGGCACCAGGTGTCTGCCACAAAATCCGACTATTTTTTTAGAGATGGGGTCTCACTCTGGCTCAGGCTGGTTCAAACCAACACCTCAGGCAATCCACCCCACCTCGGCCTCCCAGAGTGCTAGCATTACAGGTGTGAGTCACTTCTCCCAGCCTAAAAAATATATATACATACATATTTTTTAACTTGTCCTCAAAGTTAAGCTCAAATTAAACCACCAACAAAATTATCACTCTCTGAGGTCAACATAAAAGCCATAAGGACAAGTAAAGCATAAGTTTACATTCAGTAAGTTTTTAAATATATCATCAATATATAAAGCTTTCACATGGCATTTCACATGGTATTCTCAGCAGTTTCACCATCTGTCCCTGTTAGCTGGGGCCTCACATTAAAAAAAAAGAGAGAGAGAAAACCAAAAAGCTGGGAATACAAAGACCTGTCTAAAAAATGGCAACAGTTTTTGCCCAAACAGAAGTGCTATCTACAAACAACAAACATGAACCAGCAATGAGCTTTCAAAATAAGAGAAATAAAATTATATATGGTTCAGAAAACAGGTAATTATTTCATAAACACTGCAATAAAAACTAGTAATTTCATAGTCTCCTGTTGCCTTAATCTTTGTTATACATGTAACTATAGAAAGTTTTGATACTAATTTTCTGGAATAAAACTTTAAATTCATTCCTGAACTAAATTCCCTCTGCCTTCAAATTAAGCAATTCTAAAATAAAATAGAAAAAGAAAAAATGTCATGCCTAAAACCCACTCCTTGTTAGTGTTAAATTATTATGTTTTTATGTAAGGACACAATGTGAAGTCTTCTTAATTTATAAAGTGGCAGGTTAAGAAGGCAGTTTGGATTATTGATTTTTTTCCCCTAAATCTGATTGCTTTAGGCACATGCTACTACCTACAATTCTAGCTTGTGTTTATGAATTTGACAAACACAAGCTAGAATTCAGAAATGTGACTCAGATTTCCAATTTAAAGAGCTTTGTTCGTTAATATAGCAATCTGAAAAACAGACAAAAGATTTTAAAACTGAGAAAAAAATTAAACTGTGATTTAATTTTCAAAATTCAATCTTTAGGTTTATAAAACAGAGTATGAATACTCAAAGTAATTAAGAAAACTACTAACAAATTCTTTCCCTGGAGCTGGCAGATCCAGCAGATTGACTTATTATTATTTATCATCAGCTAACATTTCACCAGAAATATAGTACAATAACTTTCCTATACCATGCTTGCTCAACTTCAATCTGCTCTCCAGAATGCAGTCAAAATACATAATTTTTTTAAGTTATCTCTCCTCTCTTAAAAATCAAACAAGCACATACACCTGAATAGGTTACTGATGCTCTTAGGCTGAAGACCAGAAGGGTGTACAAGTCCCTGATCTACTCCCTCCCCAACTCTTCTACCACACCTTCAACCACTCTTCCTCACACTCACCAAAATCTAGCCATCTGACCTCCTTTTAGTTCTTTCACTGTATTCTTCATTCTCTTTTCTGCATTAGGACCTTCAAACGTGCAATTTCCTCTCTAAAACCTTTCTCTTCACCCTCACCACTTTTTTTCTTTTTCCCAAAAAGAGAAAAAAACGTTTATTTGACTGAGACAAAGTCTTTACTTCTAGGGTTTGCCTTGCTGGTGTCCACTGCCCAGTGAGCGGGGGTTCAAGTGGCTGGCAGGACCACCAGCAGGTAGGTTCTGAGCACTGCGGGCACCAGGCACCTTGAAGTCTCTTCCAGAGGAGTTAACTTGGTTCAGCCGGCTAGATTTTTCTGTGGGACCCCGATCCTCTTCCAGATAATATTTTATCTTTTTTAAGTCATCTGGAGTAAATCTCCATTTATTCTTAGCGGGTAGTGGTGGCACTTTGGGGCTGGATCATTTCCAGGCAGAACCAGGAGGAAAGGCCTGCTGGCAATGTGCTGGCAGGGAACCAGTAATCAGTCCTTTTGGGAATTTCTGAGATAAGACCTCCAGAAAGGGCTCGGCACCTGTGGCTCAATGGGCTAAGGCGCCAGTCACGTACACCTGAACTGGCTGGTTCGAATCCAGCCCAGGCCCACCAAACAACGATGGCTGCAACCAAAAAAAATGGCCTGGTGTTGTGGCGGGCGCCTGTAGTCCCAGCTACTTGGGAGGCGGAGGCAGGAGACTTGCTTGAACCCAGGAATTGGACGTTGCTGTGAGCTGTGATGCCACAGCACTCCATCCAGGGTGAAAGCTTGAGGCTCTGTCTCAAAACCAAAACAAAACAAAACAAAAGAAACCAGCCTGGGCAACATAGTGAAACCGCATTTCTGCAAAGAAATTAAAAAAAAAAAAAAAAAAGACCTCCAGAAAGCATGAAGATTTTCAAATCCCCGCTCGCACATGGTAGTGGCCACCTGACCGGCCAGCCTTTCATCATCGTCATATGGGGTGATCTTGCCATGGGCATTTTTGATATTCAAGAGTATCATTTGAATAAGAGTTCCTTGTTCTAGACAGAGTTGCAATTGGGTAACTGTAAGCTCCAATAATGTGGCACTGCTGGTAAGAATCTCTATCATGCACATCTAACAGCAGAAAGGGGCAGTCAGGATAAGGTTTGTCTTTGGTATTGGGCTCTGCTTTCTTCACTAGCCCTTAGTCTAGATCCAGTTCCCTAACACCACTGATGATGCTCTGAATTGAGCAACTGGAGTCCCCTGCTTCTGTGCTGTTTATGAACTTGACAGGGCTAGGTGACTGCTCACCTGGGCTCCCTTTCCCGTTGGTCCCAGCAGTAATTTCAGCATCAGCGTCTGAAGTTGCAGAATCATTGTCTTCTAGCCTCTGAATCTCCTCTGCTGTCACTTCCATTGTTTGATCAGATAGGGAACAACTTGTATGACCAGCTGGGCAAAAGTTGTAACTTTTAGTTTCTTAAAATGCTCATCTTTTTTGTACCTATAATCAGTGTCCAGTCTTGATTTGACATGCTGATATCTTGGTTTCTGAGGTATCCTTTTGGTCAAATACTCAGATTCCCAATGTGCCTCCGGACAGACATATCTGCTCCAACTGACTATGCTCTGAGTTCTAGGCTCCCTATCCCTCACCACTTTTAACTTCTACTCATTTTTCAGAGCTCAGCTCTAATCTACTCCAGGAGTTTCAATTGTCACTTTCATTGCAAGCATCTTCAGGATCCATTATTTCTGGGCCCTGACCTTACTTTTGAACTCCAAACCTAACTGTCAGTTGAGTTACAAGACATTTTTCTACAATAACAATTAGCTTATATGTGATTGGTAACAGGGGAATGGCATCAATACAATATGGAAGGTAGATTTGTACATGATGTGTATATGAAGCTAAGACTACAGAATTATAACCTTCAGAAAAAAAGAAAAAAGCAGGACTTTTCTTTCTTTTTTTTGAGACAAAGCCTCAAACTGTCACCCTGGAGAGAGTGGCAACCTCCAATTCCTGGGCTCAAGTGAGTCTCCTGCCTCCGCCTCCCAAGTAGCTGGGACTACAGGCGCCCGCTACAACGCCCGGCCATTTTTTGGTTGCAGCCGTCATTGTTGTTTGGCGGGCCCAGGCTGGATTCAAACCTGCCAGCTCAGGTGTATGTGGTTGGCGCCTTAGCCTGTTGAGTTACAGGCGCCGAGCCAGACTTTACTTTTCTTAAAGTAATCCTAGCACACTGGGAATCTGAGGTGGGTGGACTGCCTGAGGTCACGAGTTCAGGACCAGCCTGAGCCAGAGCTGAGACCCTAAAAATAACTGGGTGTTGTGGCAGGCACCTGTTGTCCTAGCTACGTGGGAGACCAAGGCAAAAGAATCACCTGAGCCCAAGAGTTGGAGGTTGCTGTGAGCTATGACACTGTGGCACTCAACCGAAGGTGACGAAGTGAAACTGTCTCAAAAAAAAAAAAAGAAAAAAGAAAAAAGCACTCAGCATGGAGTTTTTATAAATCTAAGATAAGCGCTTGCATCTAGGATTCTTGCTCTAGAAACCATACTCCAGCCTCATGCAGCTCTGTGCTGGTGCATTTCCTTTTGTCTCTACCTTAACAACAGCCTCACTGACTCAGAGATCCATTTTTAACTGCCTTGTCTCAGTGCCCACCACAAACCAGAATCTATTTTGTATATTTTCATATTCCTCTACAGCTGCATCCAGCCATACTAAGCTGCCTGCCTGGACAAATTATTTCTCCAATTATTATTCTTGATAGTATTTTGGTTACAAAATTATTTAGGCTTGACTAGTTTGCTCCAGCCCTATTTCTCTAAGTCCTACGTGCTTAGTGTGCAATTTATAGAACATGAGGTTTCTCAAGAGCACAAACGTTTTGCAGCAGATTTTCTCATAATACCGAATATGCCTTGCCTATTTCCTCAATCAGCATATAAACCCAAAATCTAGGTTCCTTATTTCTGTTTGTAGCCCAGAATCAAATCACTGGAGTTACTCATGTATCTTTCTCCCTCTTCCCTATATTCAATTATTCCAAACATTCTATCAATTTTCCTGATGCATTATCTCACATCTTTTTCAACACCATCTGCCATACCCGAAAGCTTCAGTACCTTTCATCTGGATGAAGTAACAGCCTTCAGGGTGATATCCATCTTCCAGACCCACCTCATTACAAATCAAACTCCACTATACTGCAAGAACTATCTTCCTAAAAATACAAATCTGGTTCAGTGCCTGTAGCTCAACAGTTCGGGTATCAGCCACATACACTGGAGCTGGCAGGTTCAAATCCAACCTGGGCCTGCCAAACAACAATGACAATACTAACCAAAAAAACAGCTGGGCATTATGGAGGGTGCCTATAGTCCCAGCTACCTGGAAGACTGAGGCAAGAGAATCACTTAAGCCCTAGAGTTAGAGGTTGCTGTGAGCTGTGACACCATAGCACTTGACTGAGGGTGACAGAGTGAGACTCTGTCTCAATGAAAATAAAAATAAATAAAAATACAAATCTGATTGTGCTATTTCTCTGCTCAAAAACCTTCACCAACATTGTACTATGCACTTCATGGCTCCAAACCACTGTCCCACTTTTATCTCATACTGAACCCTCCATTCACTTCACACTCTACATAGGTAAACATAGGCACATTCCCGGTAGGCAGACACTCAGTAAATACTAGTTATCATTGTCACAGATTACAGTACTATAGTCAATTCTAAGAATGTCACAGATTACGGTACTATAGTCAGACTATATCATAGACTATTATTGTCACAGATTACGGTACTATAGTCAGTTCTAAGAATGTCATCTCCCTGTCCTTGATCTTAAACATCTTACATTTCTCTTTTTTATATTCTTAAATATAACAGTCAAATCTGGTTTTGCCATTTACTAGCTATGACTTGAGCAAGTTGTTTATTTTCTTTTTTTTTTGAGACAGAGCCTCAAGCTGTCACCGTGGATAGAGTGCCGTAGCATCACAGCTCACAACAACCTGTGAGCTCAATTCCTGGGCTCAACTGAGTATCTTGCCTCTGCCTCCCAAGTAGCTGGGTCTATAGGCACCTGCCACAACACCCGGCCATTTAAGGTTGTTTATTTTCTGATCCTCAATAAAATTAGAATAATTTCCATAACACGTTATTATTCAAAAGACTAAATGGTGCAACATATACAGAATGCTCAAAAGAGACACCTAAATATGATAGTTTTCTTTAAAAGTGTTCATTTAACCTTCACTTGAACAATAAAGAATTTGTCTCACATTAGGGGTGTATACATTGGATACTTTTTCTTCCATTCTAGAGATACTTTGCTAAGGAGAACATGTTCCATTATAGCAGTAATTTGAAAGCAATTTACATACCTGCCTTTCCAGCCAGGCTGAAAACTACTGAAAGGCAGAATTTCTACCCTATTTTTCACTGTTTCATCCCCATAACTCTGCACACAGTAGGAGCAGCTCAATAAACGCATCCTTAGCATTCTGCACACAGTAGGAGCCGCTCGATCACTGTCTGAATGAACAAATAAGTAATAAATTAAGAAAGGACGAAAGCACACCTTTTAGATTAACCTGCTGTTGTAACTGTGACTCCCTGAACTCGTGGTCTTCACTATTGAGCTTTAAGAGCTATAAACTCGGCCACAATCCCCTTGCAGATCCTACCCCTAACCTTCACTCTTCAAACTTGTTCTTTGTTCTAATCCCCAACCCCAACCTTGCCTTTGAGCTCTGTGATCCCTCAGTGCTCAAGGAAACTCTGAGCTATCACTTTGAAATGTTTAAAAGGTTGAATATTTGCACAAAAGGAAAAGAAAATGCCCAGTTCCAAGCATTTTAGCACCAGCGGTGCTGAGAATTCACAGGAAAACTGACCCACAAAGTGTATCCACAGCTGGGTTGTGTTGCTCCTCAGGAGGCGAGAGACTCATTTCCCCACCTGAGAACAAATCTGTCCTGCTCCTCACCACCCAGGACATGCAAGGTGGAGGAGAGCAAAAAAGATGGCTAAGTGACAAGATTAATGACATTCATAAAACTGATAGAGGCCTGTGCGCTTGAAGTGATTGTAATAGTTCCCATGAAGCCCAAGGATGTACGTGTTTAACAATCACCTTTTTGTCTCATACCCACCACAGGCCCAAGAGGTAAAGGTGGAGATACTATTTCCTCTATGAGGACTGGATTACTTACAATGAAAAAAAAGGAGATGGGGACCCACAAAGACTTCCCTTCACCTTATTTCTCTCTGGGACTGCACTCAGTTCATTCAAGGATTGGGGAAGAAAGATTCTCATTCACTTTGTTTCTCTGTACACCACAAGCCTTGGGATGTTTCTGATACCTATTTCTCCCTATTTAAACTTAACCCTCTACTAATAGTCTTCCTTGGCTGGAATGAGTGTCTTTGGTAAATTAGCTTGCAACCTCAAGCTTACATCTGTCATTGGATTTAATTGCTCTTGATAAACTCATTTGGCATTTTCATTCTTCTTTATTTGTTTTATTTTGAGCACGTTTCATTAAAGAGAGTATTTGCTCAACATCCATCAGGAAATCTTCATAGATCCCACCGGCCCATTGTCTAATGCTGCTTTCCTGACCAATTCAGTCAGCTTCCCCTCATTCCTGTTGTATCTGTGGCACGGAGCCCAAGGCAACAGTGGCACTGTTAGAATATATTGGTGAGTTATTCCTGCCAGAATGAGACTGACATTGCTCACTTTGGAAAGGTAAATCAATGCCACAAAATGTACCATCAGTTTGATAAGTGTCTATATTTATTGAGCACTAATTATGGGCCAGGCACTGGCCTTGAGTGATTTACAAACATTATTTCATTAAACTCTTGCTACAGCTTTGAGAAGTAGGTACTTTTATTATTCCCCAGTTACAGATGATGTAACTAAGATTTAGAGAGGTTATGCAACATGCTGAAGGTCACAAAGCCAAGAAGGAGATAAGCAAAGATTATACTCCATATCTATCTGGCTCCCAGAGTTTTCCTTTTAATTAATATACTGCAATACTTCACACGTTAATGCTCGAAAAGAGACAAAGCTCTGAATAACGGGCAGCTGATTTTAAAAGCATAAACACGGCACTTGCTAAAATTGCACGATGATTAAATGTTTAAAAGAAATCTGAAATCTCAAGAGTAGACATAGTAGTATTATAATTGTGTGGGTTTTTCTGAAGGACCCCGCTCTGCGGACATCTTCATGGAAACATGGGATGGGATAATAGCAAAAGACCATCAGGGCTCAGTGGAAATGATTAACTCTCCAGTGGGTTTTGAAGGGACAGCTCTTTGGCAGGATGGCTAAGGTACTCATATTCGTCCCTGTCTGTACTGGCTTGGCCTCCCGAGTACCTAGTCTTTAATAAGACCTGAGGCTACAGGGACTCTCTCCCTCCAGTCTTGTTAGCACCAGATGTCCTGCATTACTGCTCATGGTTCTTCTGGCATCTGGAGTCACTCAGGGACTCTCTTGTTTCCCCTCCCTCTGTGTCTCTTCTCCTGAACTTGGGCCCTTCCTCCTTTATATGCCTCCTCTGCCCTCCATTTACACATCCCTCCTCTTCCCATTAAGACTTGCCATTGAAAGCGAATCTCCAGAATTTATTGAGACAGAGACAGGATAAAAGATGCATTAAAAATAAAATTAAATACAATTGTCTGAATCAAAAGTCAATTTTCAAAATGTTAAGAATTCTACCCTATGCACAATGTATGAGTTATAAATTATATATCATTTTTCAGTGGAACAAAGACATTGTCAGTTAGGTATACACCAACACACCTTGACAGATGCGAGGTCACAGTGTTTAATTGTGTGAACTCTGGAGGCAGATCGGGCTGAAGGCTGCTCAGCCGCTTACAGCCCTGTGAGCCCGAGAAAGTTCCTTCATTGTACTGTGTCTCACTTTTCGCACATGTAGCATGGGGATAATTATGCTTCCTATTTCTTAGGATTGTTGTGAATGTAAAATGCATTAATGCATGAAAAACATAGCATTTAAAGATAGAATTATAATAGTGTATCTTCAGTATGTCAATAGTCCAGCTCTAATAAAACCCAGAAAAGTGGTTGATAGATGTTTTATAAGTGGACCAAACAAACTGATGCTTAAATCCATAAAATAAATGTGTGCTTAAGATCTATACTCAGTCTACACAGTATGTCTTATCAAAACACACACGCACAAAAAAAAAAAAAAACTCAACAACATCGAAGCACTTTTTACAAACACCTAAAAGTAGAAGAGAAAAAAGAAGCTATCTCTTTTGAGATTACCTTGGGAACAGCACGGGATCTGATGTCAAAAGAACTGGCCTCCACCTCCGAAATTCTCATTTATGAAGTGCAATTACAAAAATAATACTGCTAACCATACTGATTTCCCCACAATGTCCTGATAATAAATGAGATAAAATCAAGAAAACGCAGAATAAATTACAAATCATTATCTACTTCTAGAAGCTTCAGTTTTGTTTTTCAAAACAGCACCTTTAACCATCAATTTAAAAAATGTGTTAAGTGCAACTTTCTGCCAAAAAATCTGATAGGTGATAGATGTTGGGGAATCATGTCATAGCTGTGATTTCCATAACAGTCTAGCCATACAAATATCATTATCTTTGTTTTATAAGGTGAGAAAAGCTTGGTTCAAAAGATCATGGAATGCTCGAAGTTATACAAATGTTTGATGACACTGAAATTTTAACACAATTTCTTCAGATTCCAAAATCCAGGTTCTTTCAAGTACATAAAAGCATCCTCTTTATTGTATCTCTTTCTGGTACAATTATCCAGATATAGGCTTAAAACATAGTAACTTCCCTCACAGAATGTATAGTCTATTTGGAGTTATAATTATGTATTTTTAGTACTTAGAAAGTAACACATAATCACATGACAGAGTATATACTCATCAGAGCAACTCTAATTACTGTAACAAATAATCTCTAAAAACTCAATGTTTTACATCAAAGAAATGTATTTTGCACTCATTTAACAAGACAGTGTGCATGTTCCTGGGCAGTGAGCCGCATTCCTGCCTTTATGATTTAAGTTCCTCAATGCAAATTCCTTCCATCTTGTGGCCTGGCTTTCTCCTTGCACCTCAGAGTACACTGCTTGACCTTCTCCTTGAACCTCAGAGTACACTGCTTGGCTTTCTCCTTGGACCACAGAGTACTATGCTTGGCTTTCTCCTTGGACCACAGAGTACTGTGCTTGGCTTTCTCCTTGGACCACAGAGTACTGTGCTTGGCTTTCTCCTTGCACCTCAGAGTACTCTGCTTGGCTTTCTCCTTGGACCACAGAGTACTGTGCTTGGCTTTCTCCTTGCACCTCAGAGTACTCTGCTTGGCTTTCTCCTTGGACCACAGAGTACTGTACTTGGCTTTCTCCTTGGACCTCAGAGTACACTTCTTGGCTTTCTCCTTGGACCTCAGAGTACTCTGCTTGGCTTTCTCCTTGGACCTCAGAGTACTGTGCTTGGCTTTCTCCTTGGACCACAGAGTACTATGCTTGGCTTTCT